>JXCR01111512.1:0-67771 GCA_002079205.1 Phalaenopsis hybrid cultivar | reverse complement strand
TATATATATATATATATATATCTGTGTGTGTGTGTGTGTGGAGCTCAATTTTAGTTGAGGTTTAGTTTTCCATTTTAGTAGCCCAAGGTCTAGCCATAGAACTTTTCCTGTTAACTATTCTTTGAAAACTAGAAAATACACCCTCACAATTAGAAATTCTACCCGCTTCTTCACTCAACCTGAAGTTCCATATGTTGGTCTCAACCTCTAAGTACTTAGTAGGTGGGGTCACTATGGGGGAAACTCAAGATGACTCACCCTTAGGACTGCTGGACCTTAGGGTAAACCCTAGGGGTTGGTCTGGAGCTAAGGCACTCACTACACTCACTACACTTATCTACACCCACAATCACTCACAACCCTGAACACAAATTTCTAGCCTAGATCCCTTGATCTTTTTGGGATACACATGTAGATGGTCCCCTAAACCTACTAGCCCAAGGGCTATGGTTTAGCTATAACCACTACATAGAAGACCCAAAATGGGGTTTCCTTTGGTTCATGTCTTATTGGTGATGATTGGTACCTCAACTCTACCAAAGTACCCATTTTGGCCTTTTACCCCTAAAACGTCCCCATATTATCAAAATACCCCTTCATTGCTCAAAATCCAAAATATTCCCAAAAAATCCCAATAAATCCTAAATATTCCTAATTTTATTTCTCTCAACTACCACATGACGTAATTTGGCCAATTTGAACATTTTTAACCAAAACCCCCCAAATTTGCCTTTAAGGGCCCAAATTCCCCAAATCCAATTCAAATTTTCATCAATTTGATCTAAATTGACTTTAATTCCAATCATAAACTCAAATTCACTTTTGATATGATCAAATTAAATCAAATCCAAGCTCAATTTGTCCATGATTTGAACCCAATTTTGATTTGGGTCAAAACCCCAATTTTGACCATATGACCTAATCTCACCAAATTGAACTCATAGCTTAGTCAATTGGCCTCAATTAATGTTGAAAAATATTTATGACATTAATATACATGAAAATTAATCATCAATTGACCTTAGTGAAGTCTCAAATCCATTTGATTTTGGCCTAAACCCAAAATTCCCAAATTAGCCCCAAATTGGCTAAGTCCCCAAATTCCACCCAATTGATTGCCTTAACCTCCAAATTGGCATCCAATTCAAGTTGAAAACTCTTCATGAGGTTCCTATTGACCATTTATTAAAATCAATTTGGACTTAGCTCAAGGCTAACCCAAGCTAGACCCAAGCCTAGCCCAACATGACCAAATTGATTAAAGTTCAAAATTCCCTCAAATTGACCCTTCAATTGAACTCAAAACCACTTCCATCCTTCACCAAAGTTGTTCCTTATGATAATCTACACCAAATTCAACAATTATTTGTTCCAATTGACATGGCTAACCTAGCCCAAACCCAAGTTTTGGTCATTTGCATCAACTTGAACCCATGCATTAAATGTGACCTAACCTCCCTAAAGCCACCAAATTAACTCCACCGCAGCCATTAGTTGGACTTGGTGACTAGTCCAAACACCATGAAATCACCTAAAGCAAGCCATGGACCAAAGGTTCCCTAAATTAAGGGATATTATTTCTAAAAATGTATGTGCTTAAGATATCTTGGCTAAATCAAAGCACATTTGCATTAAATTGTTGTGATGAATTCCTTTAGGTTCCCTGAGCTCCTAGCCACCTCCCCCTAGCCGGCTGGCCAGCCAAGTGGCCGAAAAAGCCCAAAACCGAGAGCCACCCCCTTGGCACCTCACTCAAATCAAATTTAGAGGCCAGCTCATCCAAATCAAACTATGGAGCTCCTCTGTCCTCTACCTAAGCACCACATTACACCTCTTAATTTGCCATGATAGCCACCATAACCCCATTTTTATAAATGGCCACCTCCATGGCCATTAAACTAAGTGCTGAAATTTCCTTAGAGAGGCCTCTCCAAACTTCACACAGAGCTTCCCTAAGATCCCCTTAGTGCATTCCAACCATTTTCCCTTACCCATTCCCATTGTCGGAGCTCAATTGTGAGCTTGAAACCTTGATAAAAACTAGGACATAACCCAATACACCTCCATAGTCCATAAAACACAAATTAACTTCTCTCACACCTTCACAGCAGTGAAAGAAGTTAAAGCCTCATCAAATCCCCCTTCGACAGAGCCTCTACCATAGCTCTAGACCAACACTTGAAATCGAGCTTGGTTGAATTCATACCTAGGCCTTACACCAAGTCCAGGGACTCCATCCCTAGCCTCCTTGGACCCCAACGTACGTGTCAAGCATCACTGATTGAAGCCTCCCTTCTCAGAGCAAAGGTATAAAACTTCTCCTCCTCCCGAGCTCATTTGATTCTCCATGCATATTAGCACATCACCATGGCTTGGAATTTTGGCATGTTGTAGCCTCTGTTAGGAAAAGTTTTCTTTGATTTTTCCAAAGTCAAAGAAGGTTCTAATATAGAGACCAAAATTTTTCAATTTATTCCACATTATTTCTTTAAAATAATCATGGAAATTAGCATATTGATTATAAAATCCTAAGAAAATTTTGGAAGGTCCACCATGACTAGAGAAACCTTTGAAAATAATTTCATGGGTCGAGTCATTTAAAATATTCTTTAATTTTACAAACACTAAATCACTAAAATAATTAATTTTGGAAAATATAAACATTTAAATGACTTTATTTTTGATCTCCACTGTGATTTATGATCTAAAGAACTCATCATAAAAATTTCAAAATATTTTGAGTTCATTTGGCACCTTAAGTTGATTTTTAAATATAAGTACCACTTTTACACTTAAATGGTTTTTAAAAATAAAAATAAAACTCAAAAAATTATGAAACTTAGTTTTTTGAGTTCTTTGTGATCAGGGGTATTTTCTAAAATTAAAATAATATTTAAAATAAAAACTTGATTTTTAGTCTATTCTAAATATTTAAATAATTAAAAATTCATAAAAATCACAATAATAATAAAACTCATGAAAATGTTCTAAATTGCTTTATAATCACTTAGGGACAATTAGAATATTTTTCCTAATTTCCTAAATAAAGATATTTAATTTCAAAGCTTAAAAATAATCTTTAAAGGCTAAAAATGAGTTTTTTCACTAAAATAATTCCAATAAATCAAAGAAAAATAAAAAAAAAACATAAAATTTACTCCTATGGGTTCTCTGACCTTAGGGATTTTTCAAAAATACAAAACTTAATTTTCACCACTTAAAATATTTTATTTTTATTAAATAACCTAGAATGTAAAAAATTCTAATAAATCACAAAGATTTCAAAAAATTATGAAATTTTGACCAAAGGCTTACCTGGTCTAGTTCTACCTCCAGTAAAAATTTCAATAGATTATAATTTTCTTTGGTCAAGTTAGGAATTTTCTTTGAAAAATCCTATTTTTTCATGAAAATAATTAAATAAATTAAATTAAATTTTGAAAAATCACAATTTCTCCTTTGATGTCTTAATTGACCCATGAATGAGGTATGATAAAAATTTCAAAGTCACACATTTTCTCCTCTGATGTCTCAATTGACCCATGAATGAAATAGGATAAAAATTTCAAAGTCATTGAAATTAAATTTGTCTTAATTGACCCATGAATGAGGTAGGATAAAAATTTCAAAGTCATTTGAATTTAATTTTACTAAATTTATGAAGTGTTAGAGCCTTAGGGGCAAATGTGTAATTTTGGAAATCTTGCCTTAATTAACATTTAGGTCTAATTCAAAGAGGGGAATGTGTAACCTCTGATCTTAATCAATTTATTTGATGCTTGAAATAAAAGGGTTTAACTGGTAGAAACCAATCTCACTTTCAAGTTTAATATTCAGAATAACTTTATAATAATCAAAATGTTAAATTAAATCAAATTCAATTCTGATTAAGGGATCACACTTATCATTACAGCACTAGTTAGGGGATCCAAATAAGTGAGTTATTATATTCCTAGCTCAAGCCCACTACCTTAGTATCATCTAATTAAGCTAGCTTCAAAACCATAGTAATTTATAAAATTACATTTTTCTCATTTTTATGAAAAGGTAAA
The DNA here is from genome assembly GCA_002079205.1 of Phalaenopsis hybrid cultivar. Classification (NCBI taxonomy): domain Eukaryota; kingdom Viridiplantae; phylum Streptophyta; class Magnoliopsida; order Asparagales; family Orchidaceae; genus Phalaenopsis; species Phalaenopsis hybrid cultivar. Next base: position 63,719 of record JXCR01111512.1, on the reverse strand, counting down.
AACTTAGTTTCTACCCCTTAAACCCTTATGTTTCAAACAACAAAAATAGTTTATTATGATCAAAATTATCCATTTACTCTTTGACGCGACCTAAAAATTAATCAAGGCGTCAATATCCTAAAATTATTGTTTTGCACCAGTGGCTCTCCACTTCATAACTCATCAAATACAACTCAAATGACATTGAAATTTTCATTATACCACACTCATGGGTTAAATAAAATACCAGACAAGAAATTATGATTTTCTAATTTTTATTTATATTTTAATAGAAATATTCATTGTTAATTTATTTAATTATTTAAAGTAAAGATTTTATTCATGGAAAAATTATTGGAGGTTCATCTTAGTTATAGAACAACTTAATTAATTTTTTATGATTTTATAAATTATATTTTAATTATTATACTTATTTATTAATTTTAGTTATTAATTAAATAGAAAATAAAATTTAATTTCAAAAATTACTTTTTATATTTTTATTAAATATCCTTAAGTTGAGAGAACTAAAAGAAAAAACTTTTCATTTTTTATGATTTTAGGTTTTATTTATTATAATTTTTTTAAGGAACAATTGAGAAAATACATTTTTAGCATTTAAAAATACATAACTACATTATATAAATTAAGAAAAATATTTTAAAGAGACTCAAGTGATCACAGAACAAATAGAAACATTTTGGTGCATTTACATATTTTTGGAATTTTTACTTATTTTTAGTTTTTTTTTAATCTTAAAAAGCCTAAAAATGAACTATATATTTGAATGTCAATTTTTTTTCTATATGCCTCTGATCACAAAGAACACTTAAAACCACTTTTAATAAATTTCCTAATTATATATTTTTCCTTTTAATCATTTTAATGCAAAAATCTAATATTAATTCAAAAATAGACTTTTATATTAAATATATTTCAAATGGGTTTCAATTTTTACAGAGGGTTAAAATGATCATTATTTACAGTGTGGAGGAATTGTTACAACTTTTTGGATTATATTTTATTTATTTAAATTTTTATGAGTTTTGATAACCTAATTTGCTATGATAATGTACATAAATATTTAAACTAATTTAAAATTTTATATAAAGTACTTTAATCAGAAGAAATCCACCAAAATAAATCTCATATTTTTTCTGTTTTTTATTTCAATTTACATAATTATTTTAAGCAAAAATAAGCAATAAGACTTGAAAATTTGAACTTCTAGGGTTAGAGGTGTTCTTTGACTTTGGAAAAATCAGAGACCATCTCTAACCACATGCAAAATAAACCCTTCAAATTTCAATCCAAGATGGTTAATATTTAATTAACTATAATTAAAATACTCTATAGTGTATTTAGTTAATTAAAAATAAATTATATGACAAATATCTTTCATTTTCTCCATAATATTTTCATCTATTTATTGAGTAGCTGTCGGCGCTATTTTTTGGTTGGAGAGTTGCCTGTCAGAAGCTGTCGGTCATCGGAATTGAAATCTCGTCACCATCTTTGGAAGGACGTTTTAATTTACAAATATATTTAATTTTAGAAAAATTTGAAATCAAACTAACCCCATATTTTTCATAGTTTAAATCAAAGAGCATTGTACCTCAAATCCTGTATCTATCCCGAAGGATAAACACAATACCTGAGGATGAGGCTCGATAAAAAAAATTAAGGAATATATGACATCCGTTTGGTCTGCAAAACCTTTGTATTTGCCGAAAAGTTCTCCTATTTAATATAAAGAATTAAATAGGGTTTATAATAAGCTGGGTTCGGACATGCTTCTTATAAGGGCAAGCCCCTATAGTTAATTGCATCTTAAATGACCAAAGTCACCTAAGAAGACTCTCGATAAAAATCAAGAAATATTATCTTCAAGGAGTTTCAAAAGATAGGACTTTTCAATGTGATCGGACGTAAATGTGAAAGGGGATTGGTTCAAATTTGGAACATTTTATTGTAGAATCCAAAGGAAGAAGAACTAAGGTGAAAGGGGATTGGTTCAAATTTGGAACATTTTATTGTAGAATCCAAAGGAAGAAGGACTAGAGAAAATCAAGAAATATTATCTTCAAGGAATTTCAAAGGGTAGGAATCTTCAACGAAATCGGACGTAGAGGTGTGGGAAAAATTATCTTCAAGGAATTTCAAAGGGTAGGACTCTTCAACGAAATTGGACGTAGAGGTTGAATTATCTTCAAGGAATTTCAAAGGGTGGGACTCTTCAACGAAATCAGACATAGAGGTGTGAAAGAGATTGGTTCAAATTTGGAACATTTTATTGTAGAATCTAAAGGAGGAAGAACTAGGGGATGTCGGGTTCAAATTTGGAACATTTTGTTGTAGAGTCCAAAGGAGGAAGAACTAGGGGATGTCATGGGTTCTCAAATTTGGAACATTTTGTTGTAGAGTCCAAAGGAGGAAGAACTAGGGGATGTCATGGATCTAGAGATGAACCTCAGTGACTTCCCAAGCTATCCTAATGTTTGTCTTCATTTCTGAGGATAAATATTTAGGTGTTTCATCCTACCAATTTTACTAGTTAGGGCTTACATTTGTGTGAAACGATCACATAAATATCCTGGAAGATATGAGGATTTAGGTCGTGACAAATGACAATCTCAGAATCGTAAGACGGGTTAGGGTTTATATTGTGTAGGAGGGCTATATGAAAGCCTAAAGATAAAATTAGGATTTAAGTTGCATAAGCAAGCAACCTCGAAGTCCTAAGGATTTGTTGTTTAAGTCTAAGGAAGGAACATTTGTTTAGTTGGGGGAGATAGGTTTTACTGTTGAAGATGGCCGTGCTGCCCACTATGCTAGCCTAAGCTCCTTGCCTTAATGAATTTGAGTTTTCTAGTGTGTCAAGTCATGATGTAAAATCAGGTGGCCCTATGGTTGAAATCCTTCAAATTTTATGGGGGCATATTAAAGTTGATTAGAGCGACACCAGTTAGGATCCTACGGTTCCCTCTTTCCTACACCACTATTTCCTATTGGATTCACTTAGTCCAAATGAACTTATTAAACTAAACTTAACAAGATCCATAATTTAATTTAGACCGTGGGAAGCCTCGTTAGCAACCGTAGGTTACCTCGTCCAAGGAATTCCTGATCATTCTCTTGATTTAGTTAAGTTGTGGTTTTGTATGATGTTTGTGATTAAATTTTGAGTTGTTTTATATTTTGAATGTTGTAGCGTTGTAGTTTTGTGTGATGTTTGTGATTAAATTTTGAGTTGTTTTATATTTTGAATGTTGTAGATTTTGTGTGATGTTTGTGATTAAATTTTGAGTTATTTTATATTTTGAATGTTGTGGAGGTGAATTTTTTCTTGGTTGATTTTTGTTTTAATTTTGATTTTGGTTTTGGTTTTGTGGCTATCCTCATTGTTTTAGTTTTCATGCAAGGTGGCATCGTTGTTTAGTATGCAAATTTGTATGTATAAAAGTACATTATCAAAGTACAAGAAAGACAAACTCTAAAAGCGTACCTGGCAAGTCTTCTCGTTCCACCACCTGAAACTCAAAAGGCATTTAAAGGCAGTTTATATGAAACGAGGAAGTAAAATTTTGATGATCTATCTAACCCTAGGTCACATCTCGGTGAGTCCTTAGAAGTTTAATTAAGGATGATGTTGTCGAGCGAACCATATTTAGTTTAGTAGATCTCTGTGGTATCCAACAGATCTTGAGAATTAAGTAGGTCTGTGCTACTCTCTCGTTGCCTAGTGGAAAGTCTTGAGTTCTTTTAAACTTATTATGTTGCTTATAATTATATCCTATAAACACCCTAATGCTCAATGAACATTGATGTATCAATTATACCTAAGAGTAAGGTAATTATCATGTGTAATTTAATTTTGAAAAATATGTGGGTGAAGACCCTTAAAGAGGAAAGTTAATGTTTTTGGAATACTTAATCAAATCTTGGTTTTAATCGAGCTTGTAGTGTTTGAAAGATGTTCTAATTTTCAATTATATTTACTTTTCTAATCTTCATTTAAAGGAAACTTGATTTGGCCTAAGTCACTACTAAGCCGCAAAGACCTAGGTGAGTGTCTTAATTAGTTTTGAAAATGTTAAGCTTTAGGTAGTCATGATTCATTATTTGAATTTTATTTGAAAATTGAATAAGGCTATTAGATTGATTAATTATTGAATTCAAAAGTCATACCCCTAAGTCCTGGGTTCATTTTATTTTAATGAACTTCCAAATTTTAATAATTTATAAATTTATTAACTTATCATGTCAATTAGAAAAGTGAGCTTGGTTTCACCAATTAACCCCTTGTGTTCAAACATCCAAATAAACTGATTAAGATCAAGGGTTGCCCATTTTCCTCCTTGAATTAAGCCTAAATATTAATTAAGGCTAAATTTCCAAAATTACACATTTGCCCTTAAGGCTCTAACACTTCATAATTTATCAAATTTAATCCAAATGACTTTGAAATTTTATCCTACTTAATTTATGGGTCAATTAAGACATCAGGGAGAAAATGTGATTTTTCAAAATTTAATTTAATTTATATAAATATTTTCATGCAAAAATAGAATTTTCAAACAAAACTTTTAACTTGACCAAGGTAAATTCTAATTCCTTGAAATTTTTACTGGAGATAGACCTAAAGTAGAGAAGCTTTTGGACCAAATTTCATGATTTCTTGAATTTTATTTGACTTTTAAGAATTATTTTTACTTATGGGGTATTTGATAAATATAAAATATTTTAAATAGAGAAAATTAAGTTTTATATTTTTGAAAAATCCTTATGAGGTCAGAGAACTCTGAGGAGAATATTTTATATTTTTTTGAGTTTTATTTGATTTATTGGAATTATTCTTACTGAAAACCCATTTTAGCCTTTAAAATTATTTTTAAACTTTGAAATGAAAAAATATTCTAATTGTTCCTGAGTGCTTAGGAACCAATTTTGAACATTTCCATGAATTTTATTATTTTTTGTGATTTTTATGGATTTTTAATTACTTAAATATTTAAAATAGGCTAAAAATAAAGTTTTTATTTTAAATACCATGGTATTTAGAAAAATACCCCTGATCACATGGAATTCAAAAAAGGAGTTCTTATAAATTTTTGAGTTATATTTTGATTTTTAAAAATCATTTAAGTGCCAAAATTGTTATTTATCTTTAAAATCAACTTAAGTTACCAAATAAACGGAAAATTATTTGGAATTTTTATGGTGAGTTCTTTAGATCCTAAACAATAGTGGAGATAAAAAATCAAGTCATTTTGTTGTTTGTATTTTTCAAAATTAATTATCTTAGTGATTTTGGGTATGTGAAGATTAGCTGTATTTTGGATGACTTGGCTCATGAGAAATTTTCTTAAGAGTTCTCTAATCATCATAAACCTCCCAAAATTTTCTTGGATTTTTCTAGGCAACATGCTAATTTCCATGATTACCTTAAGAAAATAATGTACATAAACTTGAAAAATATGATTCTATGTCTAGGGACCTCCACTTACTTTAGAAAAATCAGGGAGTTTTCCCTAAGACAGAGCAACAACATGCTAAAATTTATAGCCATAGTGTGATTACTACATGAATGGAGAATCAAAACATCTAAATTAGTATTTATTTAATTAAGAATAAAATATGCATTAAATGGACTGCAAATTTCTTTCACATTTTTATCCTCTGTTCACAAAGCAAGAGGGTATTTTTATTTTCTTTTTGTGATTTCTCTACACCAAGATATGAATTTTTTAAGTTATGGGTATTTAAATAAATAAAAAAAATTCCTATTTATCTATTTAAATAGCAAGATGCCACGTATATCATAGGCAGCTACGAAGTCCATGCCACATGCTCCCCTTTGATGTCGCCATCCACATAAGCAGCCATGCGTCTCGCTGTTCGTGTAAGGAAGTGTTGTCCGACCGCGCGATCGGACGTTGCTCCGTCATAGTCCCCGATAGCCTAGCCCGAGAACCTTCTATCTTATAGCCTTAAGATCTCTCTCTTTTCTTAACCAAATTGGATGAATTTCTTTTTTAAAATGCTCGTCTATACTAGACAAACACATTCATAAGGTGATCAAGCCATTAAATTAACATTAGGCAAATGGAGAACCAAAAGAGGCTCAGGAGGGAGAGATATTTAATACCTTTTCTCTGAGAAGTTAAGCTTCAATCAGAGAGCCTTGGCACATTCATTGTGATCCAAAATGGATAGGGATTGAGTCTCTGGTCTTCGTGTAAGGCCTAGGTTAGATTTCGATCACGACCGGATTCGGGTGTTGGTTTAGAGCTATTATAGAGGCTCTGTGAGAGGAGAATTTGATGAGGCTTAAGCTTCTTTCACTGTTGTGAAGTTGTAGGTAAAGTTAATTTGAGTTTAGTAGACTGTGGAGGTGTATTGAGCTCTATTCTGATTTTCAGCAAGATTTAGAGCTCAAAATTGAACTCCGGTAGTGGAAATTGGTGAGGGAAAGCAGTTGGAATGCACTGAGGGGATCTTAGGGAAGCTTTGTGGTTAGTTTGGGGAGGTCTCTCTAAAAAAATTTCAGCACCACCTCCCATGTCCATGGGAAGTTCTTTTTATAAAAATGGCTTATGGGTGGTTTTCATGGCCAATTAGGGGTGCATTGTGCTACTTAGGTGGAGGGCAGAGGAGCTCTACAATTTAATTTGGCTGAGCTGGCCTCTATGTTTGATTTGGGTGAAGTTCCATGGGGATGGCTCTCAATTTTTAGCTTCTCCGGTGACTAGGCCAACTGGCCATGGCATGGGAGGTGGCTAGGTGCTCATGGCATCCAGGGGAATCTGTCAAAGCAATTTAATGCAATGGGGTTTAGATTTGGTAAGGGTATCTTAAGAAAGTGTATTTTTGGAACTAAGATCCTTTAATTTGGGGGACTTTTGGTCCATGGCTCATCTACCTTGGGTTAGATGGGCTTTGACTCAGTCTAAGGGTCTAACCAATGGCTGAGGTGGAGTTAATTTGATGACTTTGGGGTAGTTAGGCCATCTTTAGTGCATGGGTTCAATGTGGGTCCAAGAGATCAAAGCTTGGGTTTGGGCTAGGTTAGCCATGTCAATTGACCCAATTTATTGATCAACATTGTGTAGATGATTGTTATGAAGGATTTTGGTGAAGGGTTGAACTGATTTTGAGTTCAATTGGTAGGTCAATTTGAGAGATTTTTGAAATTTGGCCAATTTTAGCATGTTGGGTTAGGCATGGGTATATGTTGAGCTAGCCTTGGGTTAATTCCAAATTAAATTGTCCACATGATCAAGAGAGAAGTTGTGAAGATTTTTCATGAAGGGATAGAGTGGAAATTTTGGGGTTAAAGCCCCCAATTTGGAGAGATTTTGAAACATGGTCAATTTGGGGTAAATTTGGGCCTTTTTGGACTTAGGTTGAATTCAAATGATATTGGGGCCTCACCAAAACCAATTGAAGGTTTATTTTGATGTATGGGGATGTTATGAAGGTTTTTTAACACAAATAGTGGCAAATGGAGTAGGTCATGAGTTCAATTTGGTGGAACCAAGTCATAGGGCCAAAATTTGGTTTTTGGTTTAGCTCAAAATTTGGTTCAAATCATGGACCAATTGAGCTTAGATTTGGTCTAGATTGGACACTTAAAGGGTGAATTTGAGTTTAAATATGAAATTGGGGTAAATTTAAACCAATTTGATAGAAATTGGGGTAAATTGAGACCAATTGGGGTAAATATGGGCCTTTAAAGGGCAATTTGGGCGTTTTGGTCAAAGATGATCAAATTGGCCAAATTAGGTCATGTGATAGTTGAGAAAAATGAAATTGGAAATATTTGGGGGGTTTTGGGAGTTTATGGGCTTTTTTGGAATTTTTGGAATTTGGGCTAAGGAGGGATATTTTGGTAATTTGGCCAATTTTGGTGATTTTGGGTAGTTTGGGTGTTTTCGAGGTGTTTGAAATGATTTTTGAACCAAGTTGAGTATTTTGGTAGATTTGGAAATTTTGGCCAAATTTGGGGTTCCAAAGGTATCTAGGTAATTTGGAGGAATTTAGGGGCAGAAGGCTAGGTTGGGTGTCTTGGTAGAATTGGAGTGCCAACCACCATCAATAAGCTATGGACCAATGGAACTGCATTTGGGTACTCTATGTAGTGGCCTTAGCCAAACCCTAGCCTAGGGCTAATGGGTTTAGGGGACCATTTACAGAAGTCTCCCAAAAGTATTAAGGGACCAGAGTCTAGAAACTCCGGGTTTAGGGTAGTGAGTGATTGTGAGTGTAAGTGATTGCAAGTGAGTGCCTAGCCCTATACCAACACCCAGGGTCAACCCTAAGGCCCAGCTGTCCTAAGGGTGACTCATTTTGAGCTCCCCCAAAATGACTCTACCTACTAAGTTCTAGAGGATAGGACCAATATGTGTAACTTCAAGTTGAGTAGAGAGGACTGTAGAATTTCTAATTGTGAGGGTTCCATTTCTAGTTTTCTAAGAATAGTCAGTAGACAAGTCCTATAGCTAGACCTTAGGCTACAAAAAAGAGAAAAACTAAACCTCAACCAAAAGTGAGGTCAACAAATGGACCCCCAATAGGTGTGGTGTGCTAGGGAAGCACACCACGCATATTAGTGTTTACCGACGAGATCAAGAAAAACCAATCTAAACTCCTAAGTCAACAGACCCGGAAGTTTGTGTAGAGTTGTGTGTGTGATTTATTCTCGCTGGAAAATTAACAGATGATGGTTTGATTGAAATCAAGGAGTAGGGACTCTCTCTTGGGACCAGAGAGTGAATTTTGAGTTATAAAATTTCAAGAATTTATAACGGATGGGAGTCAGTATATAAGTGCTGACCCCGAGGTGGGAATTGAAATTTGGGCATCAATCCCGAAATAAAAATCAGATGCATACTCCATTTAAGGTGGTCTTGAAATTAATTTTAAAATATAAGAATAAGATTGTGTGGGAGGACCAAATCAAGATGGAAAACATAGAGGCTCACATCCGGCTCCAAAGGGTAACAACAATGTAGAGTACAGCAACCGTTAAGGATATGTCTCCAGAAAGAAAGGACTATACCAGTTCGAGTTACCACTAGGGAGTTATATTTGAACTGACATATGACAAGGAAAATATATGTCACGTTAGGAAGGAAAGCTCAATGACTCACATCCAACCCAAATGATGATGAAGAAAAGGTTTTCTACGTTGAGGAGGGAAGCACTGTGACTCACATCCAACTCAAAAAGTAACAAGAAAATATGTACGTCATGTTAGGAAGGAAAGCACTAGGACTTGCATCCAGCCCAAGAGGTGACAAGAGAATATATGTGTTACATTGAGAAGAAAAGCACTAGGAATCACATCCACCTTAAGAGGTAACAAGAAAATATTTGTGCATCACGTCATGAAGGAAGGCGCTAGGACTCACATCCAACCCAAGCGGTGATAAGAGAATATATATGTGCTACATTGAGAAGGAAATCCCTAGAACTCATATCCAACTCAAGAGGCAACAAGAAAATATGTCACATCCAACCAAAGCAGTGACAAGAGAGTATATGTGCTACATTGAGAAGAAAAGCACTATGACTCATATCCAACTAAAGAGGTAACAAGAAAATATGTGTGAGTTGCGTTAGGATAGAAAGTGCTAGGACTTACATACAACCAAAGCGGTGAGAAGAGAATATATGTGCTACATTCAAAAGGAAAGCACTAGGACTCACATCCACCTCAAGAAGTAACAAGAAAATATGTGTGTGTCGCATTAGGAAGGAAAGCACTAGTACTCACATCCAACCCAAGCGCTGACAAGAGAATATATGTCCTAGATTAAGAAGGAAAATACTAGGACTCACATTTAACTTAAGAGGTAACAAGAAAATATATGTGTGTCACGTTAGGAAGTAAAGCGCTAGGACTCACATCCAACCCAAGTAGTGACAAGAGAGTATATGTGCTACATTGAGAAGGAAAGCACTAGGACTCATATCCAACTCAAGAGGTAACACGAAAATATGTGTGTGTCACGTTAGAAAGGAAAGCGCTAGGACTCACATCCAACCCAAGCAGTGACAAGAGAATATATGTGTTACATTGAGAAGGAAAAACTAGGACTCATATCCAACTCAAGAGGTAATAAGAAAATATGTGTCCTTATGCAGAAAATATGTAGATTCATACATGTGAATTTATGGGAAATATGTAAATAGAATATAAAAATATGTGAAGGAATCAGAATTTAGGTACTGATCCGAAAATGTGAATTGAATTTTAGTTATCATTTCTGAAAAGAGAGTCGAAAGTCAGGGACCGACCACGAAGATTAAGAATAGGATGCCATGTTCCATTAAAGGGGGTCTTATACCAATTTCAAAAATGGTGAGTCAAAATTTGGGTACTGACTCCAAGAGTCATATGAAAACAGTGTAGAGAGTTTGTGATGTTGAATTTGCAGAAATGTGTCATATGAAAAGGTTGATTTTGTTGAATGAGATTTGTAGAGTTTTGTGGGGTTTTGTGCAGAATGTGAAATTTCGCGGGGATATGAAGTGAGTTAATGCAGATAAAGATGGTTGTGTTGCATGCACAAAGAATAAGAAACTCTGGAAACGAGAGAATCCACTCAACAGATTCATTTTCTTTTCTTGTTGTTATTATCATAATTAATTTTTCAAAATATGTCCTTAAAATTTTAATTTTAGTTGGTTGATTTTCAAATGAATTTTGTTTTGTTGTTGTTTATAAAAAAAATTTACTTAAATTTATTTATTGTTAAAGGTTTCTTATTTCGTTCTTCGTTCATTGAAATTTTGAACCAACGCGTGGTTCGTTGCTTCCATCCATCGCACAAAAAGGCAACTGACAAAAAGCCACATTTCAGAGAGAAATTTTCAATAATTTGCTCCACTAAAGATGTTACAAATCAAACATATGCTAACGCCTTAACAATGTACAATATATAGTCCATGTTGAAGTACATCCAGAACATCTCATACCATGAATACATTATAGGCTGAATATATAACATACATATCATGTTGCTATAAAAAAGAAAGTGAACCCTTTGACCATCAGTATTAGGTACGACGAGCTCCTGATCGAGTAGACCTTCAAAGCCATGCTTTAGGATAAGAGTTCCCTTCGCATGTACTTAGAGGTAGAACCCTCTCATAGCTCATACAGCAGTAGCTTTTCCAGTTTCGGGTCTGGTTGAAATCCGTATGGTATTTTACTGTCGTCCATCCTACGGAAGGTCACAGACACCCTATGTTGTCGTACCCCTGGAATGCAATGTTTGGCAACAGCTGCCCCATTTCCTTTCAGAACCAAAACTGAACCAACTTGCAGCGGAATCTCTATAGTTTTTTTTGAACTCTTCAAGGCTGAAAATGTCAATCTCTTTCCCAAATAATATATAGCTCTTGCTCAGAAATGCAACCGTGTAGAAGGGACTTACAAAATCATGATGATCAACGTGAGGAGGTATGCAATCTTCCTCGTCATATATGTTGATGATGCAACTATTTCGGATGTAAGTAGCTGACAGTATGTTCCATCTGACCATCCTCTTGATCATCCACTTTATATAGGAGGTAGTGGATCTACCTAATCATGTCTAAGGATCCCTGGTAGTTTTTCTTGTCCGTCGTTTGTGAAATTATAACAGCACCTGCACTGAATGGTGATTCTCCATTTTCATCTCATCCATTTCTTTGGCTCAGAGTATGTTCTTTCCATGGGAAGGCCTGCTAGGCCTCTATCCCTCAAATCAAAGATGCAGTCGAGAATGTTTCTTTCATCACTCTTAGAGAAAACCCTGGTATACAGCTGCAGACCTTCCAGTATGTTGACGATTCTTCCTTGAACTTCTTCGTAAAATTCAAATTCTCTTTTATTTACTTTGCTTATTTTGTACTACACCATCGTACTAGGAGTCGGTAGCTGCCGCGAGCGTTTTTCTCCTTGAATATCGGCAGGAACCCAAACTGGTGCTGGCTGATCTTGAACACGAGACTCGACATCTAGCAGGATGTACGACCCTGGGCTCCATGGTATATACTGATCTGTCCCCAGTGGGATGTATGAGTCATCCATCATAAAATTTAAAGTCTGAGACCCATTGATGTCGGAGGTATACTCTTCCAATGTACTGAAGCATTGTAAAAGTGGAACAATACAATCTAGGCATTCTACAAATGCCCCTATGGTTGATGTCCCTGCATGTATTTCAGCGTTGCATGTCGGGCAACCCTTTCAAAAAACATTTGAAGCTGAAGGTGTATCTAGCTCTGTGATGAACCCCGATTCTTCAACTGTGGTGGGTTGGCTGGTGGAAGTTTCTTTCATGTCTAGATCATAAATATGCCCCTCAAGATTAGGGGTGAGTAAGTTGTTTGTCTCTCTCTGACGTCTTCATTTTACTCGTAGAAAATCCCTTTGCTTCTTGTGGTTGTCATTCCTGCGTTGCATCCCGCGAAGCGAAGCACCTGAGAGTCATTCGTTATTGGAAGCTACTAAACCTCCAATCGATGTAGCTACCATGGAGGGCAGACAATTGGGCCCTTCCATCGGATCTTGCTCTATCATCACGTTCTTGCCTTTGTGTGATACATTATTTTAGTCGGTCACCCTCAGCAGTGAAGGCAATCCATCTTTCTCCGTGCAGCTTACTACATTCATGAGAGGACCTTCGTAGTCCATGTCGACCTGGTTAAAGTCCATGTTGGAGTCTATGGTACCGCCTTACAGCGTCATCTCCTCATTTAGTGTGAGGATCCAACCATCCTTAAAAGCAAAGATCAGCCTCTGTCCCAACATTTTTCTGCAGACGATAGGAAAAACGTCAGTGGTTCGAAACTTGGCATGAATAAGAACAGAACAAAGTATTTATTGAAGTGAATTTTAGCTTATTTTAGTGAAAAAAATTGTTTACTTATATATGAGTTTTGTTTAAATTTTTGTGGAACATTATACTCAAAAGTGGAAAGGAAAAAATTTGAAGTTTAAAAATTTTTCTCAAAATTTTCATTATATTGAGGTTAATTACAAAATTTGAATCCGGTCTTAGACATTTGGCCACATAGATAACCCCAAAACAATCAAACTATCAAAATTTCAAAGCAAGCAGAGGCAAGCGGCATCAGGTTGCGTAATAGGTTTTCAGATATCATTCATTTATTGGTAACTTGGGTCTTTTGCCCTGTAAGTCTACTTACTAGTAGGATCCTCCAGTGTAGATCTTCTCAACGACAAATGTTCCCTCCCAAGTTGGCTCGAATTTTCCACCAATTTTGCGACATGCAAGAATAGGCTTTTTGAGTACAAGCACGAGGTCACCAACTTTGAATGTCCTTGGGCGGACCAATTAGTCATTGGCTTGTACCATCTTTGTCTGGTAAATCTCTAAATATTGTTGTGCTTCTAGTCATTTTCCCTCAAGACTTTCCAGTTCTTCAAGTCTGAGTTTTGCATTTCTCTTGTTGTGAGTTGGTTGGCAATAACAACTCTAAGAGACGGTGTCTGGACTTCTAGTGGTAGCACGACCTCAGACCCATACACGAGAAAATAAGGTGTACACTAAGTGGGAGTCCTGAAAGTTATCCGGTAGGCCCACAAGGCTTATAATAGTTTGTTATGCCAATCCCTTTTGTTTTCAACCAGTATTTTCTTTAAAATCTTTACTAGCATTTTGTTGAAAGCTTCAGGCAGACCATTTGCTCTGGGATAGTAAATTGTAGACTATCTCCAATCTATCCCATGTTTTTTGATAAAATTGTTGATCTTTGTGCTTTTGAATGTAGTTCCGTTGTTGGAGATTACTCTGCGCGGTACACCAAAACGGTAGATGATTTGACTTTTCAATAATTGGAGGACATGATGTGTTGTAACCTCTCATAGTGATACTGCCTCTGCCCATTTAGAGAAGTAGTATGTAGCGGCAAGAATAAACATATGTCCTTTAGAATATGGAGGGTCTATCATACCTATTATGTTCGTGACCCAACACTCAATTGACAACGAAGCAACAGTTGGGTGTAGCACATTCAGAGGTTAGTGCAAGACCACCCCATGCACTTGACACTGGTGACATTTTCTGACTGACTCCATGTAGTCGGACATCATTGTTGGCCAATAATATCCAAGTATTTTGATCTTCAGTTTCATCTTCGGTCCCGACTGGTGAGCGCCATACAATGTGGCATGTACTTCTTTGATTATATTTCATGCTTCGGCTTTGCTTAGGTATCGTAGCCACATTTGGTCAAACAATCTTCTTTAGAGGACACTACCAACCAAGGCGTATGACATAGCCCTCCTTATGATATGATGTGTGTCAGAGTTGTCTTCTGGCAGCTTTCCATTATGCAAATATTCTATTAATGGCTTGCGCTAATCCTCATTGATGTCTGTAACTCTATTTATTTCTTCTGATTTTCTGACCTTGTGTAGAGTTTTGAGATTGATCTGAGACAAGACTTGTTTTCTGTGCACTATGATTTTAATGGAATCCACCGGGGGACATGTCATTTCTTTAGAGAGTTTTGCTAGAGCATCGACATGGGCATTATCTCTCTTAGGAATACGGTAGAAAGTCACATAGGGGATCTGCTTCAGCAGCTTCATTGTGTATTGATTGTATTCTGCTAATATGGTTTCAAAATTCTGTATTTTCTGACGACTGCTAGATGATGAGTTGGGAGTCACCATAGACGACAATGTTTGTTATATCCATTGAGATTTCCATTCCCAATCTGGTGATTAAAGCTTCATATTCTGCTTCATTGTTGGTGAACAACTCTATCAGGAGGTATTAGAACCTTAACATACCCTTATCTGGTGTGATAAAGATCAAACTGAACCCTGCTTTGCCTGGTATAACTGTGTCTTATCCTTTGTCTTTTTTGACTAACGAAGCACCGTCGAAGTACATCTCCCAACATTGCACACTAGAGAAATCCTTTTATAGTATTTGCTCTTCTGGTAACTCGTCGTTGAGAGAGGACCCAACTGGCTGTGGGTGTGTAGCGAGAAATTCTCCTAGTATCTGTCCCTTGATAGCACGAAGGGGCACAAAAGTTATGTCGGGTGTGCAGCAAGAAAATCTGCTAAAATCTGTCCCTTGATAGCACGGAGGGGTACAAAAGTAATATCAAGTTGCAATAAGATCATTGACCATCTTGCTAAACGTCCGGAGAGTGTTGGTCGGGTCATCAGATATTGCAATGGTTTAACTTTCAAGATTAGGGTAATCTTATGAGAAAGCATGTAATGTCTAAGCTATTGAGCAGCGAAAATCAATTCCAGACAATGCATCTCAATAGGTGGATACCTTATCTCCGTCAGTATTAGGTGACGCCTCAAGTAGTAGAGTGCATTTTCCTTACCGTCGTCATTGACCAGGGCTAAAAGGGCTTCAAGAGAGTTGTCTAAGGCTGTAGTATAAAGTATCAATAGTTTCCCTAAAATAGAGGCTGCCAAGACAGGAGGTGTCATTAAATATTTTTTAATGTCCTCGAAAGCCCACTTGCATTTCTCTTCCCAAACAAATTTTGCGTCCTTTTTAATTAATGCCGAGAAAGGCTGACACCTACCTGAGTGATTAGAAATAAAGTGTCTCAAATATGCCAACTTCCCCTGGAAGGAACATTGTTGTTTCAAGGTTTTAGGAGTAGGCATTTCCAAGATAGCTTTAATTTTATCCGGGACAATCTCGATTCCCGATGACGGACAATGAATCCCAGAAATTTTGCGGAAGTAATGCCAAAGGTGCATTTTAAGGGATCATTTTAAGGTCATATCATTGTAATCATTTGAGCATGATCCTCAAATCGTACAAATGGTCTATTTCTCTTTTACTTTTTATGAAACTAAATCATCCACGTAGCATTCTACTTGGTTGTGAATGAGGTCGTAAAAAATCTTCGTCATTGCGCACTGATATGTTACTCTAGCGTTTCTTAGGCTGAACGATATCACTATGTAGCAAAAAATTCCAATCGGTGTTCTGAAAGCTCTATGTACTGCATCCTCGGGAGCAATCTTAATTTGGTTGCATCCCGACGATCCGTCCATGAAGGGAGCGATGCATCCTCAGGAGCCATCTTGATTTGGTTGTATCCCGACGATCCGTCCATGAAGGCATTCATGTGTTGAAGCGATATCCACCATCATCTCTGGTATGGGTAGTGGAAATTCATCTTTTGAACATGTCTTGTTCAAATCTCTAAAGTCAACACAAACACGAATCTGTCCATTTTCCTTCTTAACATGTACAATGTTAGCTATCCACGTGGGGTATTGCTCTTCTTTCACAAAGTTGGCATCTATTAATTTCTTCACCTTGGTGATGACTTGTTGCTCTATTTCAAGGCGTATTCTCCTGAGAGCTTGTTTTACTGGGGTTATATTCTTGTCCACCCTGATTTTATGGACTGCAACCTCTGCTGAGAGTCCCGGTATTTCATCGTAGCTCCATGCGAAGCAATCTTTGAATTCTATTAATAGTTTAATCAATTCTGCAGATTCTTCGTCATTGAGTAGGTCGGGGTTGTTCTTTAGTCCCGAGGTTAATCTTTTTCAATTCATAAATGGTAGATTTAATTTATTCCTCAAATTGTGGTGCGGAGCATCTTCTATTGGTTGATCATTAGAGTCATCCTCTATATCAAGGCAATCCTCTTCTGACTCAGCAAGAATAACCATGGAAAATTCAAATTCATTGGCTGGTTCGACTGTACCAAATTCGAGACCCTCTTTTGAATTCGGAGTTCAAATTTTACCCTTCCATAATTTTTCAAAAATTTGAAATTAATCTTTTGGAATTTGTTTTGGTAAGTGTCCTTGTTGAATTAACTTTTGAACAGAAGGCGATACGTAACCA
The DNA here is from genome assembly GCA_002079205.1 of Phalaenopsis hybrid cultivar. Taxonomy (NCBI): domain Eukaryota; kingdom Viridiplantae; phylum Streptophyta; class Magnoliopsida; order Asparagales; family Orchidaceae; genus Phalaenopsis; species Phalaenopsis hybrid cultivar. Next base: position 46,872 of record JXCR01111512.1, on the reverse strand, counting down.
AAAGGTAATTCCATTAATTCATTAGGATCATCATCCCAATTTACATGTTTTTCAAGCTCAGTAGATGTAGAAGCACGACAAAATTTGATCGGCTTTATACCAACACTACGGACTTCCTTGACCTCTAAACTCTCAACTTTTTGAGGGAGAATCAGAGTAAGGGTCATAACATTCACATCATGGTTTATCCGACCATACATTATTTCATATTCATTTCCCTCTAAATCTTTAAGCGATATCTCGTACTGAGGTCTCTTGTATCTTGTAATCTTTATCTCGTCTTCAGAATTGTCTTTATCACAAATGTTGATGGTTGACCTAGTTTGTTCAACAATTAAATTGATCCTTCCTCATCTACGTCCCCGGCCTTGACCTCAGGTGCGTGAACTAAAAGAACTTTCACCAATTCATTATAAGGGAGTGGTGGATGATTGTTGAAACGAAGTTGAATGGCGTCCTCTTTGTAATTCTTCTAAATCTTCATCTTCATTTGTGATAACTTCACGAGAGAAGACAGTCCTCTTTGGAGGCGCGTAGTAGAAAGCATCTTCATGGATACCGACTTCATGCACAGAAAATGGTTGTAGGTCTCCTTTGATGCATTTTTCTTGATCATCTTTGCAGTATTTGATGCACTGGTGTAGAGATGATGGAACCATATGGTGCTCGTAAATATATGGTTGACCCAGTAGAGCCTTAAAAGAGGTCTCAACGTCGATGATGTGAAATTTAGCGGTTGTCATGAGTTCTCCAAACTTCATAAGTAATGTAATTGATCCACGGGCTCTTTCTCCCTTTTAGTTGAATCCACTTAACATAATTATATCGACAGTAAGCTTTTGAGCTTCAATATCCAAATAGGACAATGTTTGTAGGCTCATCAAGTTAAGAGATGCTCCACAATCTACTAATACTCTGCGCAACACAAATCTTTCGATGTTGACGTAGATGTAGAGTGGACGATTATGGTTGGCAGTACCGAGTAGCAAGTCTTTGTCTGTGAGGGTTACCCCAGAATTTTCTTTCAATGAACAAACTTTATCTGAGGATGTGCTGACTAACTCAGCTAAGAAAATTTTTGGGTTAAGCAAAGCTGTAACTGGAGACACTCTCATCTCCTTTGACAGGATCATATCGTTGTAGATGCTTAATCGGGCCGACAACTTCCTAAGATGAGCTAGCACATTGTAATCTACTTTGTATGATCCTTTGATTTTATCTTGATTATGTGGTTCTTTTACTGGTGGAGGTGGAAGCATCTCTTCTTGGGTCATTAATTTCATTCCTTTATCTGTTGGAGCTATTCTTAGTGGTAACACTTTTTTGCTCCTTAAGTTAACTTCTATGATTTCTTCTTCTTGAGATATCATTGTTGAATCATTCAGTGCCTCTCCTCTTCGTCTGAAAGATCTAAGTTGATGGTAAGCGGTGTGTTGTGATGCTCGAGAATTAGCTCCTCGTTATCGGTGTCGTTGTAAATGAATTCATCAGACTCGAGAATGATTTGAGGATCATTTTAGAGATCAAGCACGAAGCTAGATTGGTCATAATCAGTTACGTTATCACAAGAAACAGTAGAAACATATCCAAAATCACAATCATTATATTCATAAGAATCCAGAGAGACAAAAAGATAATCATACAAAACCAAGGGTTCGAGGATTTTCTTCCCCGAATCCGAGACAACCAATTTAATAGAGGCAACCCACCCCTATCCTACCCCCTGTGTTATCAATCTTTATAGTGAAACTTTTCTTCTTCTTCTTTTTCCTTGACGATGACGGCTCTCCTGACGAAACCTTCATCTCGGGCTTGGTATGTTGCGGACTCTGAATGGAAGCTTGTTTTGATGCAGACTAGATAATGTTCAGTATTTTCTTAGGTGATATGTTCCATACCTCATTCCATTCTTCATCTCTGGTATACGTTGAAGATTGTTTTGTTGGATCTTGTATTTGATTGAGGACCCTATTAAGTTCATCCTAAGTTGTACTCTATCCATCTGTTCTAGTATACGGATTGATTGGGGAGATTGGCTCGGTCGAAATCATATTTATGGAACATTTTTCAGATTCTTTTAAATATTCTTTCGGGATTGTTATGTTCTCCTCTTTAAGATTCCTCTCGAGCCAGTCTTTAAAGACGAAGCATTTCTCTATAGTGTGCCCAAGCAACCGGTGGTATGGGCAATAATTTAGTTCATTCTTCATATCCACCTCTTCAGGCTTCTTCGGATCTAGTAGTTTGTACTCTAGCTTCTTTATAATAATTATGAATATTTTAGGTATAGCTTCATCTTTAAAATAATACATCTTTTACGTTCCTTTGTCAGGGACATTTTCTTATCACCTGTTCGTGGTGATCCTTCTTGAGGCGATCACTGGTTCGATTGAGTAATCTGTTTCTGAGCTTACTGTGACGAAGACTGGCAAGGCTCTTCTGCAAATATCTTTATCGGCTGTTTTCCTTTGTCGGTGGTTGCATTTACTCCTGATTTCCTTTCGAACACTCTGGTCACCTTAGCCTTTTCATGTGGCTCCATGTCCTTAATTTCCTCTTTAAGACTCTTGCTTTGCTAAGTGATTCTCGAAGGATTTGATGGTGAGTCCCTTGAGCATGAAAGCTACTGGCCCATGAATGCTCTTGAGCAAAATTTCAATCGCATGATGTTCCTGTAGCTGAGATTCACATTTCATGCTAAGGTTTTTCCACCTCAAAATATAGTCTGCCAAAGTTTCGGAAGGCTTTTGTTTTTCCATCATGAGCTCTCTAATAGACAAATGGTGTTGTGCCCCAACAAATCTTTTCACAAACAGTTGTTCCAACACAAAAAATGTTTTAACTGCACGTGGGGAAAGTCAACGTATCAGTCAAAAGCAATTCCTGACAAGCTGCTGACGAGCTGCTGGAAGAGTAGAGCTTCACTAATTCTCGTGTTGCCACAACTAGCGTAGAAATGTGTTATATTTTGTCTAGGATTTCCAGTCCCATCAAATATCTTGAAGTTTGGGGCCACAAAACCCTTTAGGAAAGACACGACAACAAATTCCTCCGGGTAAGGTCTACCCTTTAGAACCAATGCACCACCCTTACATTGGGTTAAGGCGTCCCACACTTTTTCAACCATTTTCTTGAATTCCTTTTTTGGTATAGCACCTGATGGAGAATCCTTTCTATGTTGCTCGTCTCTGTTAGTTGAAGCAACCCCTCTCCTTTCACCTGTGATGTGTATGATTTCCGGCTGATTGATCTCTGGAGAAGCCAATTGCGGCTCTTTTGATTGCCCTTGAATGGTGGCCATAACGGTCATGGCTGCGGTCATTTCTTCTATACTTTTCTCCAGTAGACTAACTTTCTCATCCCTTAGGAGGACAACCTTACGCAGTTCATCTACGGAGTTCTCTTCGGTGTGAGGTTGAGCCTCAGGCGCAGATGTGGTGGATTTGGTTTCAATTACATGGACATCCATGAAATCTTCCTCCCTGTAATCATTATAATCAAAATTTTCATCGTCGTTATCGACAAAAACACCGTATTCTTGATCCAACTCAAAAATCTCGATAGTGGTTTCTCAACTTTCTCTTCAATTATTGATTCCTTGATCACTTTAAGATCTGGAGGACCCTGATGCACATCCTCTACTTGCTCCTCCTTCTCGTTGGCTATTGTTGTGACGATGTCAGATATTTCAAACATTAGTTTCATTTCCTGTTTTTGTCCCGAGGGTTCACCGGACTGTATCGGTGCAACGACCTTAGGCACCCATACCTTTTTCTTTTTGGACGATAATGTCTCAGGACGGAGTATCTAGTAGAAACATCGGTATGTCGAGGGAAAGTATACTCCCCATGGTGTAGACTAGCTACAGTGTCAGGTAATCGTCTTGTCTTTACATTTGGGATTGTAGAAATGTCTCCATAACGGGTGATATGTAAGATTTTTGAACCCGGTCTTGACTTAACCAGTTGATGGCTTGTGGTCCTCGTGGCGATATAATCAATAGTAATTATTGTGGTATCAACTTTGTTCCCTAAACAGAACCAAACGGGGATGCAAGTAGATGGCACTCCAGTTGTCTTGTGAGACTGTCTGACAAACTTGACATCCTTCAAAATTTCCTTCTTCATGCGAGGGGAAATTACATCTCCCACTCGTTTAAATAACTTGCTAACTGAACATCCTTCTTTGGTAGCTAGCCTTTTGAAAACTGCACTAACTCACGTGATAGGAGTGAATTTCTTTCCTTCCTCACTATGTCCATGAAGTGGTGGTAATGCGGCGGTGATTTTTCGGATACTCTCGTATCCATCGGTATCCGTCGGAGCATGGAATCTACTCCATCGTAGGAGTGGATAAATTTCTGGTAACACTTCTTCAACTTGATGAGGCTCCTCCTCAACGGGTGTCTCCATGAGAGCCTGGCTTTGATGACCCTTCGAACTCTTCTGTTGCGGTTCCTCTTTTGAGTTCGGGTAAGCGGTATAGTCCTCAAAATTGATCTGATTTCAAACATGGGAGGTGGGACAGTTAATCCCTCAGTCGGATCCTCAATAATCATTACTTCTTTCCCCTTAGCTGCAGCGACGCTAGCAGGTTTGGTGGGTGCCATGACGATAGTAGTTTTAGACTTCTTGCAGGAAGGGAAGCCTTGAAGGCAGTTCAGGTTGAATTCTGTAGATGGTTCTTGCATTTCCACTGCGGCGATCTTCATCACTACAAACAGGGCTTTCCCAAGGATGACCTCAAGATCTTCAAATCTGGCTATAAATTTGATGGTAAGAGCGAGATTACGGGCTTTGTGGCTCATTGGTAGTTTGTAGGAAAAGGTCAGTGTTGGGTAGGCCATTGCAGCAGGCTTGAAAAAAGAAAGTTTTAGGGTTAGTTATATGGCCAAAATCCTCATAATTTTTAATGCAAGCACTGAAAGTAGAGGTTGATCTGTAGACCGGGCGAGTCTTAATTTATGGGTATTTTAAAATTTTGTTTAAGAAAAATCAAGAGGTGTAAAATTTAATTAATGTAAGAAAATTTCAAAGTGCATGTAGTACAACACGATTTGCAAAGTAACAAATCAAATTTGGAAGGGAGATGTAAAGTATTTTAGGACCCAGGGTTGGACCAATTCAGTGGCAGACAATGCCCAAGTGGAACTATTCCACCGACACACCTCTTGGGGGTTCAACCCCACCTGAAAATTTAAAAATTCTTTAATGGTGGAATAGCTAGTCCTGAGGTACAAGGTGTTAGCCATACTTTCCCAATCTGTTCAAAGATGGTTGAACAGCTAGTCCTGAAGTCCAAGGAGTTGGTTGTACTTTCCCAAGATATGGGTAAAGTATGACAACGGAAGAAGGGTAATTTGGTCCAAGAGGGACATGGACATATTACCGATGTTGCAAAGATAATATTTCTTGATTTGTATGGAGAGAAAAGCTTGTCCCAAGCAGAGTCGCCAGAAGTTTTCGGCACCATTTTTGGTTGGAGAGTTGCCTGTAAGAAGCTGTCGGTCACCGAAATTAAAAGCTCATCGCTCGCTTTGGAAGGACATTTTAATTTACATATATATTTAGTTTTATAAAAATATGAAATCAAACTGACCCATATTTTTCATAGTTTAAATGAAAGAGCGGTGCTCCTCAAATCTTGTATCTATCCCGAAGGATAAACACAAGACTTGAGGTTGAGGCTCGATAAAATAAACTAAGGAATATATGACATCCGTTTGGTCGGCGAAACTTTTATATTTTCCGACAAGTTCCCCTATTTAATATAAAAAATTAATTAAGGTTAATATTAAGCTGGGTTCGAACATGCTTCTTATAAGGGCAAGGCAGTATAATTAATTACATCTTAAATGACCAAAGTTAACTAAGAAGACTCTCAATAAAAATCAAGAAATATTATCTTCAAGGAGTTTCAAAGGGTAGGACTTTTCAATGAGATTAGATGTAGAGGTGTGAAAGGGGATTGGTTCAAACTTGGAACATTTTTCTACCGAATCAAAAGGAGGAAGAACTAGGGAATGTCATGGATCTAGAGGAGAACCTCGATGACCTCCCAAGCCATCCTCATGTTTGACTTCATTTCTAAGGAGAAATATTAAGGTATTTCATCTTGCTAATTTCATTATTTAAAGCTTACATTGATGTGAAATGATCACACAAATAGCCTAGAAGGTATGAGGATTTAGTTCGTGACAAACGATAACCTTGGAATCCTAGACGAGTTAGGGCTTATATTGTATAGCAGGGCTATACGAAGGCCTAAAAATAAGATGACGATTTAAGTTACATAAGCAAGCAACCTCGAAGTCCTATATCTTTGTTTTTTAAGTCTGAGGAAGAAAGACTGGTTTAGTTGGGAGAGATAGGTTTTGCTCTTTAAGATGGCCTTGCTGCCCGCTATGCTAACTCCAAGCTCCTTGTTGTGATGAGTTTGAGTTTTCTAGTGTGTCAGGTTATGTGTCAAATCAGGTGGCCCTATGGTTGAAGTCCTTTAAATTTTATGGGGGCATGTTAAAGCTGATTAGAGCGACACCGGTTAGGATCCTACGGTTCCCTCATTCTGGCACAACTATTTTCTATTGGATTCGCCTAGTCAAAATGAACTTACTAAACTCAATTTAACGAGTTCCATAATTTAATTTAGACCGTGGGAAGCCTCGTTAGCAACCTCGTCCAAGGAATTCTCGATCATCTGATAGAGATGTCTTCATTTAGTTGAAGTTGTAGTTTGTGTGATGTTTGTGATTAAGTTTTGAGTTGTTTTATCTTTTGAATGTTGTAGGGGTAAATTTTTTCTTGGTTGATTTTAGTTTTAGTTTTGGTTTTGGCTGAGCTGGCCTCTAGAATTGATTTGGGTGAAGTTCCATGGGGGTGGTTCTTAGTTTTGAGCTTCTTCAACGACTAGGCCGGCCGGTCATGGCAAGAGGAGGTGGCTAGGTGCTCAGGGCATCCACAGGAATCTGTCACAGCAATTTAATGCAATGGGGTTTAATTTTTGTAAGGGTATCTTAAGCATGTGTATTTTTGGAAATAAGATCCCTTAATTTGGGGGACTTTTAGTCCATGGCTCATCTAGCTTGGCTTAGATGGGCTTTGGCTCAGCCTTAGGGTCCAATCAATGGCTGAGGTGGAGTTCATTTGATGACTTTAGGGTAGTTAGGCCATCTTTAATGCATGGGTTCAATGTGGGTCCAAGTGATCAAAGCTTGGGTTTGGGCTTGTTTATCTATGTCAATTGACCCAATTTATTGATCAAGATTGTGTAGATGATTGTTATGAAGATTTTTGGTGAAGGGTTTAAGTGATTTTGAGATCAATTGGTAGGCCAATTTCAGGGATTTTTTAAAATTCGCCAATTTGGGAATGTTAGGTTAGAGATGGGTCTAGGTTTAGCTATACTTGGGCTAAGTGCAAATTAAATGTTCCAAATGATCAACAGAGAGGTTTTGAAGATTTTTATGAAGGATAGAGTAGAAATTTTGGGATTAAGGCCCTCAATTTGGTGAGATTTTGAGACATGGTCAATTTAGGGTAAATTTGGGGCCTTTTTGACTTATGTTGAAATCAAATGAAATTGAGGCCTCACCAAGGCCAAATGAAGGTCAAGTTTGAGGAATGGGGATGTTATGAAGGTTTTTTAACATAAATTGAGGCAAATGGTGTAGGTCATGGGTTTAATTTGGTGGAACCAAGTCATAAGGCCAAAATTGGGTTTTTGGTTTAGCTCAAAATTATGTTAAAATCATGGAAAAATTGAGCTTGGATTTGGTCTAGATTGGTCACATCAAGGGTGAATTTGATTTTAGAATTTAAATTGGGATAAATTGAGACCAATTGGATAGATATTTGAGGTAATTTAGGGAAAATGTGGGCCTTTAAAGGGCAATTTAGGGGTTTTGTCAAAGATGGTCAAATTGGCCAAATTGCGTCATGTGATAGTTGAGAAAAATGAAATTGGAAATATTTGGGGGGTTTTAGGAGCTTTTAGGATTTTTTTTGAAAATTTTTTGAATTTAGGGTAAGAAGGGATATTTTGGTAATTTGGTCAATTTTGGTGGTTTTGGGTAGTTTGGGTGTTTCGAAGGTGTTTGAAATGATTTTTGAACCAAGTTGGGTATTTTGGGTAGATTTGGAAATTTTGGCAAAAATTGGGGTTCCAAAGGTATCCGGTAATTTGGGGGAGTTTAGGGGCAAAAGGCTAGGTTAGGTGTCATGGTAGAGTTGGAGTGCCAACGACCATCAATAAGTCATGGACTAATTGAAACCCCATTTTGGGTCTATGTAGTCGTCTTAGCCAAACCCTAGCCCAGGGCTAATGAGTTTAGGGGACCACCTACAGGAGTCTCCTAAAAGTATCAAGGGACTAGAGCCTAGAAATTTTGGTTTAGGGTAGGGAGTGATTGTGAGTTTAAGTGATTGTAAGTGAGTGCCTTAGCCCTAGACCAACATCCAGGGTCAACACTAAGGCCCAACATTCCTAAGGGTGACTCATCTTGAGCTCCCCCATAATGACTTAACTTACTAAGTGCTAGAGGTTAGGACCAATATGTAGAACTTCAAGTTTAGTAAAGAGGAGTGTAGAATTTCTAATGGTGAGGGTTCCTTTTCTAGTTTTCTAAGAATAGTTTAAGAAGTTTGGAATTTCTAATGGTGAGGGTTCCATGTCTAGTTTTCTAAGAATAGTCAATAGAAAATTGTAGAATTTCTAATGGTGAGAGTTCCTTGTCTAGTTTTCTAAGAATAGTCAATAAGAAAATAAGTGTAGAGTTTCTGATGGTGAGGGTTCCTTGTTTAGTTTTCTAAGAATAGTCAATAGAAAAGTCAATGGCTAGACCTTAGGCTACTAAAGAGGAAAAACTAAACCTCAACCAAAAGTGAGGTCAACAGTAACACGGTATTTTTATTTTTTTTAATGTTTTTTTCTTCACCAAGTTATGGATTTTTAATGTTTTAGTATTTAAATAAATAGAAAATGTCTTATTTTGCTACTTCTCCATTTGGCGGCATAGAATCCTAGGACGACTCCGAAGCTCCACACGACGCGCTCCCATTCGAAGATGCCTTCCATGTCAGCTACCACACGGCATGTGGTTTATGAACAGATCGCTCCTCTGACTCCTCCTCCCCCGTTGAATCAATATACGTGCAAATGGGCGACATCTGTATCCTCCCATATGTTTTAAATAGAGAACCGTTCACACTAAAACCCTAATATCTCACTCCATACTAACCCAAATCACATGGAGCATGTTCTTATACCTTCATCTAATCAAGGAGAACCTACCTATATGGTTACATACTTATGAAATAAAGCTCTCTTTCACTATTAATGAAATCAATGCTAAAATTAGGAATTTTGGAATATACATTTGCCCAAGTGGTGAGGCTTCAATTGCGTACTTGTGGATGCTTTCTTGTAGTCCAAAGAACCTCCTCTAAGTGTCACCTTACTTTGATATAAGGTATATGTAGGAGTTCGACCAACAATTGGTGCGGTTTTGGTTTAGGAGTGGGTTAGAGGGCTTAATAGATGGGGAATTAAAAAGGGAACTTCCTCGTTTGAACTAAGGTAGCTTTAGGGTGATTCAATTTGAAGTTTGGTGAAGGCTTATGGGATGACATAAAATATCATAGATTTTGAGCTCAAAATCCCAACAAGACAGTGGTTATGGAGGACTGGGAACAATGAGATTGGACTTAGAAAGGCTTGAGGGGGCTCTAGAAGGATTTTGGCAAAATATCCACAAGGAATTGGATGATCTCTCTCATTGAGCAAATGAGGGAATTTTTATAGCCATGGCCAAAGGGTGAGCCCTAGGCTCTGATTGGCTAGTCTTTGGAAGCTGAGGTGGAGGGCAGAGCGCTGCAAGCATCCAATGCGGAAGTGTCACAATGAATGGGCTCAATTTTGGTTTCAAAGATGGAATGGACTCCATGTTTTTTAGCTCTCCGATGACTATGGTTGCTAACTAGGGCTGAGGTGGAGGCTAGCTAGGTCAAGGGAGCTAGAGGGTAGTTTAATTGTGATTAGGATTGAGGTTTAGTTAAGTGATGCGATGCTTGAGTCATTTGGCCAAATATGGGAAGAGATCCTCCAAACCATCGAACCTTGGTCCATGGTACGTCTAGGGTGGGCCTAAATTATCTACGTTTGTCCCTAAAGTCCAAATGACTTATGTGATGACCATGGTTGGGCTAAATCAAATGGCTGCAAGTGGGTTTAGGGTTTGGTTTCAAAATCTTGATTTGGCTTGGACTTGGCTTTAGGTAGGCAAGAGTTTAGATTTGTCTCAATTGATTGGCCAATTTGACTAAGAGCATTCTTATGTGACATTGGGAGGTCAATTTGGTAGAAATTGAGTGGTTATGGGGTTCAGCTTGGTGAGATTTTGAAATTAGGACAATTTGGGGCATTTTAATTAGGCTTATGATTTGGCCTTGAAATTGGGTTCAAAACGGCTAGGATTTTGTTTCAATTGGGCTTATACATGATGAAATTTGATTTGGATTTGAAATTGGAGAAGTGTAGGCATAATTTTATGGGGTTCTGCGGAACCTGTTGGTCACCAGAATGNTATATATATATATATATTTAATTTTAAAAAATATGAAATCAAACTGATCCTAAATCTTTCAAAGTTTAAATGAAAGAGCACTACACTTCAAGCTGCGTATCTATCTTGAAAGATAAACACATTACTTCATAGTGAGGTTCAATCAAATAAATTAAGAAATAAATGACATCTGTTTAGTCTACCAAACCATTTTATTATAAGTCGACAAGTTTCCCTATTTAATATGAAAAACTAAATAGGGTATATATTAATCTGGGTTTAGAAAAGCTTCCTATAAGGGCAGCCCCTATAGTTAATTACATCTTAGATAACCAAAGTCACCTAAGAAAACTCTCGATAAAAATGAGAGGATATTGCCTTCAGGAATTTCAAAGGATAGGACTTTGCAAAGAGATCAGACAGAAAGGTGTGAAATAGGAATAGTTTAAATTTGGAACATTTATTTTTTGAATTTACAGAAATAAATACTAGAGGATGTTATGGATCCTGAGGAGAACCTCGGTGACTTTTCAAGCTATCTTAGGGTTTGACTTCAATTTCGATGAAGAAATTATTTAAATGTTTCATCCTCCCAATTTCATTAATTAAGACTTACACTTATATGAGACAGTCACCCAAATAGGTTAAAAGATGTGAGGGTTTAAGTTGTAACGAACGACAACCTCAAAGTCATTAAGCGAGTTAGGGCTTATGTTGTATAGCAGGGCCATACAAAGGCCTAATGAAAGTTTAGGATTTATGTCGCACTAGGGGCGAACAACCTCAAAATTTTATTGCTTAGTTATTTAATTCTAAGGAATGATTTAGCTGGTGTAGACATGTTTTGCTGTTGAAGATAGTCGTACTGCCCACAATGCTAGCTCCAAGCTCCTCGTCGTAGCAAGTTTAAGTTTTCTAGTGTGTCAAGACATGATATCAAATCAGGTGTTTCCTAAGGTTATGGTTATTTAAATAGCATGGGGAATAATAAATTTGATAAGAGCGATACTGGTTAGGATCCCACGGTTCCCTCATTTTGGTATATATATTGGGATTTAACTTTTAATAAGAATTTAACTTTTAATTTATATATAATGGGATACTACACAAGTATACGTATCGTTATCAAGTAATATAGGACTTTTTGATTAAGATATGAATATCAAACCCGTAAGAGATTATGTAATATGCACTATTGAACAACAAACTTTCTTTTTTTTTAATAAAAAGGTAATTATCTAAACTAAAGATGATTTTTGCAATAACAAAAATTTAAATATTTTTGGTATTTTCAATATTTTGATAGAACAATAATAATTTAAAAAGAAAACTAGAGTTTTAGCAGAACAAAAACACTAAATATGATAATACCTTTCTTCTTGTTATGAATCAGTAATAAGTATAAGAATTCTATTATTGAAGTATGCAAATTGCGTTCTAGCAAATAGGAGTAATAATGTTTTTTACCCTTACTAGAGATGCTATAAGGAACATTAGCTAATTTAAAATTTGAATAGTTCTGAAGACCGACTAGGCAAGGAAGATACTAGCTCTCACTCTAGAGTTCCATCGATTCCCTCCACTTGGGGGCTAACATTCTTGTATCAGAACCGAAAACAATAAACCAAGTTGGGGGCTTTAACCTGTCACTTTAAAGTCCTCTAACTCTATGAATATTTCCCAATTTATTTCCAAAAGGTGCCTTGCTTTCTCTTCAAAATATGTCTATATTTGATGTATTTCCCCAAGAGATGCATCCTTTTGTGATAATTTTTGTCCATGGTAGTTATAAACACATATTAAGCCAATGGGTGCCTAAAAATCCTCTTCAAAATTTGTAGAAACTGAATTTACTCATCCAATAGCTGCCACTAGCGCTTAAGCGCGGGGCCTCTAGCGCTTATGCGCGGCGTTCACTGTTTAACCAGTGCTTAAGTACCGAATATGGCGCTTTGGCGACAAAACTCTTTTGCATGTTTTTCACCTTTTTGCTCCAAATTTGATCATTTTTCACTCCTTTAAGCATTTTTCACCCTTTTTACATGTACCTGCAAGAAAAACACAAAAATACCTTCAATTAAAGCACAATATCTCAAAAATAGGTATAAAAATGTGTTTAAAAACACTATATATTTTTGGTGAATCACCAAGCAGTTATGGTATTTTGCAGCAAAAGTAAAATGACAAAAAATTAAATAATACTGTTAATGTGTACCTGTCATCTTCTAGTCATCGTGAAAGAATAGCTTTTGTAACATGCATATATTTTTGTAGAAATTTAATAACTTGCTAGAGTAGATGAAGGTGTAACTAATAGACTCTGAACTATGATTTATTGATTCTCAAAATATCTTAACGGATGATTTTAGAACAAAATATAGCAAGTTCAATTTGTCATTCAAAATATCTAAGAAGCTTCAAAGTGTTTGAGGGAATAGCGCTGAGCTTTTCTAAAGATCTCTTGAAATAATTGAGTTCATTTTGAACTTATCATATTGTTCCATTAATCATCCCATAGAAAATTAATATTACCCCATTACTCGAGGAATCTTTGACATTTTAACCATCTCGAGGATAGAGTACTTAATTAATTAGTTGATATTTCACTTAAAAGTTTTGTGGGTGAATGCCTTTAAAGCAAGTTTATGTCATTAAAGACTTTTTTACCCACCATTAAAGATTGGTTGATAGTGTTAATCATCAATCACATTGTCTTCTAAATCCTCTAGAATAAGTTTTAAAATCAAGCCTAGCTCAATACTAAGCCCCTTAATAAATCTAATAAGAGGAATATTAGTAAGTGTTAGAATTTTAATTTAGGTGATATGGATCTTGATTAAAGAAGTCAGATTATCATTAATTGAGGAATTACTCAAAAGTGGAACATCCTCTCCTTAATTTAAGCCCATCATATGGAAATCATTTGATTTTGATTAACTTCCAAATTCTGATGATTTAGAAAATTTATAATTTTATTCTTATCATGGAAAGGTGGCAAGTGGGTTTCTACCACTTACCCATTATGTTTCAATCATCCAAATATATTCTTTAAGATCAAAATTGCTCGTTTTCCATTTGTTTATTCCAAATTTTTAATTAAAGCACAAAAGTCTAAAATTACTACTTTAACCCTGGGGCTTTTCACCTCATAACTCACTAAGCACAATTCAAGTGACTCAAAAAATTTTAGAGTACACTATCCATGGAGTAATTAAAATAAAAGAGGAGAAAAATGTTGTTTTTTCATTTTTTTTTAAATAATTATTTTAACCTAGAAAAAAGGATTTTCAACATTAATTTATTCAATCAATCTAATAAAGTATTTTGCTTTATGGAAAAATTATTAAAGGTTTCCTTAGGTTGGAGAAAATCTTAGACAAATTTTCATGATTTTTTAAATCAAAATTTTAATTTAATTTTATAATTATTTAATTATTTTTAGTAATTTAATTAAATAGAAAATATTTTTTATTTACAAATAATACTTTTTTTTTATCAAACCTCTCTATGTCCAAAAGAATTTAGAAAAATAAATGTTATATTTTTATAATTTTAAATTTATTTATTATAATTATTTTAATGAGAAAAATAAGAAAATACAGTTTAAGCCACTAGAAATTTATTTTTAACTTAGAAAAATTAGGGAAAATATTTTATTGGGTCCCAAGTAATCAAGGAACAACTAGGAATATTTTCAAATTTTTTTGTGTTTTTAAAATTTTAACTATTTTTAATTATTTTAAATTCAAAATATAGACAAAAAATCAAGTATTTTATTAAAAAAAAATCTTTCCTAAGGGCTCCTCATCACAAGGAACGTAGAAAATTATCTTTCATAATTTTCCAAAGTGTATTTAACTTAAAATAATTATTTTTGTACAAAAATATAATGTTTCTTGAAAAATCAACTTTAGTGCTTAAACTTCATCAAACAATGTGGAATTAATTTTGTTGATTTTTTATTAATATATAATTTACATAAATTAGTACAAGATATACAAACTTGATTAAATATAGAAATGTACAAAACTATTCAACCCTCATAATATTTTCCTAAGTTTTTCTGACCACGAGAAACCTACTAATATTTATCCTATAATTTTCCAAATGGTATTTCAATTTATATAATTTATTTGAACCAAAGTAATCATATTAGCTTGAAAATTAGGGTTAGAAGCACAGAGATGTCCTCTGACCTTCAAAAAATTAGGGAACATAGCCTCTATTATGAATAATAAACACTATAAATTTCAAGCCATGATGAGCAATGCTTAGCCAAAATGAATTGAATTACCACAGAGAGTATTTAATTAATTAAAAATCAAAGAGTAAGCAAATAATTTTCTTTTTGTTCCACATTATTCTCCTCTATTTATTGAGAAAGAAGTTTTTTTATCTTATTTTTATTATTTGTCTATGACAAGATACAAATTTTGAAGTTCTAGCATTTAAATAAATCCATAAAATCCCTATTTTTTATATTTAAGCAAGGGGTGCCACCTCAACCTCGGCAAATCCAAAGTCTCCACGCGGCGCTCTTATTGACTCCATAGCGCAAGCACGAGGATACTCATGTAGATGGTCCCCTAAACCAAAAATAAGGTCCATTTGCTGACCTAATTTTTTGTTGAGGTTTAGTTTTATTCCTCTTTAGTAGCCTAAGGTCTAGCCACAGGATTTTCTTATTGATTATTCTTAGAAAACTAGAAAAGGCACCCTCACACTTAGAAATTCCAAACTCTTCTCTACTCAACTTGAAGTTCCACATATTGGTCTCAACCTCCAAATACTTAGTAGGTGGGGTCACTATGGGGGAAACTCAAGACGAGTCACCCTTAGGACTGTTGGACCTTAAGATTGACCCTGAGTGTTGGTCTGGAGCTGAGGCACTCACTACACTTATCTGCACCCACAATCACTCACAACCCTGAACCCAACAACATTTGGAGCTCTACCAGGAAAAGATGGTACAAGCCCATGACAAATTGGTCTGCCCAAGGACATTCAAAGTTGGTGACCTCGTGCATGTGCTCAAAAAACCTATTCTTGTACGCCACAAAATAGGTGGAAAATTTGAGCCAACTTAGGAGGGACCATTTTAAGTTGAGAAGGTCTATATAAGAGGAGCCTACCAGTTAGTGGACTTCCAGAGTGAAAGATCCATGTTACTGATAAATGGACGATACCTGAAAATCTATTACGCAACCTGATGATGCTCAATGCTACTTGCCTCTACTTTCTTTGAAACTTTGAAACTTTGATTATTTTAGGGTTATCTATGTGGCCAAATGTCTATGATCCGGTCCAAAATTTTTGTAACAAAATTAACCTCATAATAAAGTTTTTTTTGAAAATTACACAGATAAAAAAAATCAACCAATTAAAATTAAAACTTTAAAAACATATTTTGAAAAATTAAATGTGATAAAAACAACAAGAAAAAAAGACAAACATGTTGAGTGGATTCTTCTATTTTTGGAATTTCCTAATCTTTGTGCGCGCAGCACAACCATCCTTATCTACACTAACTCTCTATACATCCCCGCAGAATTTCACATTCTACACAAAAACCTCCCAAAGCTTTACAGATCCCCTTCAACAGGATCCAACTTTTTCACATGATACATTTCTGTAAATTCAACACTAGACACTCTCTTTTGAGAATTGATATACATTTTAATTCTTATTTTCATATTTCTCATTCATTACATTCTAGGTCGGTCCTTACATTTCGACATTCTCTTTTGAGAATTAACATACATTTCAATTCTCATTTTCAAATCAGCCCTACATTCCTGATTCATTAGATTCGAGGTCGGTCCTTCCATTCTGACACTCTCTTTTGATAATTGATATACATTTCAATTCTTATTTTTACATTTCTGATTCATTACATTTGAGGTCGGTCCTTACATTCCGACACTCTCTTTTGAGAAATGATATACATTTCAATTCTCATTTTCACATTTTTGATTCATTAAATTAAAGGTCAGTCTTTACATTCCGACACTCTCTTTGAGAATTGACCTTTATTTCAATTCTCATTTCCGAATGAGTCCTAAATTTCTGATTCATTACATTATAGGTCCATCCTTACATTCTGACACTCTCTTTTGAGAATTTATATACCTTTCAATTCTCATTTTTATATTTCTGATTCATTACATTTGAGGTCGGTCCTTACATTCCGAGACACTCTCTTGAGAATTGTCATACATTTTAATTCTCGGTCCTACATTTCTGATTCATTACATTCAAGGTCAGTCCTTGCATTCCGACTCTCTCTCCCTCTTTTTGAATTGATATCTAAACTTCAATTCCCACCTAGGGTTCAACACTTGCATATACTGGTTCCCATCCTTTAGAACATTCTAAAATTTCATAACTCCAAGTCCACTTTCCAATCCTCAGTGAGAGTCCCTACTTCTTGACTTGATCAAACACTCACCTGTTAATTCCCCTGCAGAAAAAAATCACACACACAACTCTATGCATACTTCCAGGTCTTTTGACTTAGAAGTTTGCATTGGTTTTTATTGATCTCCTCAGTCAATGCTAATACGCGCGGTGTTATTACCCAACACACCCACCTATTGGGGGTCCATTTGTTGACCTCAATTTTTGATGAGGTTTAGTTTTTGTCATTTTTTGTAGCTTAAGGTCTAACTATAGGATTTTCTTATTGACTATTCTTAGAAAACTAGAAAAGGTACCCTCACACTCAGAAATTCCAAACTCTTCTCTGCTCAATTTGAAGTTCCACATGTTGGTCTCAACCTACAAATACATAGTAGGTGGGGTCACTATGGGGGAAACTCAAGAGGAGACACCCTTAGGACTGCTAGACCTTAAGGTTCACCGTGGGTGTTGGTCTGGAGCTGAGGCTCTCACTACACTTATATGCCCCTACAATCACTCACAACCTTGAACTCAATTTTCTAGCTTAGGTCCCTTAATCTTTTGGGATACTCATGTAGATTGTCCCCTAAACCTACTAGCCCTAGGGCTATGGTTTAGCTAAGAGCACTACATAAAGGACCCAAAATGGGTTTTTCATTCGTCCATGGTTTATTGATGGTAGTTGGCACACCAACTCTACAAAGATACCCAACCTACCCTTTAGCCCCTCAGCACCCCAAATTACCTAAACACCCTTGAATACCCAAACTTTGCCAAAATTCCCAAGTTTACCCAAAATACCCAAATTTGATCAAAATTCATTTCAAACCTTTTGAAAACCTCCAAATTATCCAAAATTACCCAAAATCTTGAAAGATGGCCAAATTACCAAAATACCCCTCCACAGCCCAAATTACCAAAATAGCCCTCCATAGCCCAAAATCCGAAAAAGTCCAAAAAATCCCAGAAAATCTCAATAAATCCCAAATATTTCGGATTTCATTTTTTTCAATTACCAAATGACATAATTGGCCAATTTGACCATCTTTAACCAAAATCCTCAAATTTGCCTTTAAAGACCCAAATTTCCCTAAATCCAACTCAAATGTCCATCAATTTGATCTCAATTTACCCCAATTTTAATCATAAACTAAATTTCAATTTTGATATGACCAAAATTAACCAAATTCAAGCCTAATTTGGCCATGATTTGAGCCCAATTTTGAGTTAGGTTAAAACCCCAACTTTGGCCACATGACCTAATCTCACCAAATTGAACACATAGCCTAGTCAATTGGCCCAATTAATGTTGAAAAATCTTGATAACATTCCAATACATCAATATAAACCATCAATTGGCCTTGGTGAAGCCTCAAATCCATTTGATTTTGTCCTTAATCCAAAATTCCCAAATTTAGCCCAAAATTTGCTAAGTCCCCAAATTTCACCCAATTGATATCTTTAACCTCCAAATTGGCATCCAATTTATGTTGAAAACTCTTCATGACATCCCCATTGACCTTTTAAAAAAATTAATTTGGACTTATCCCAAGGTTAACCCAAGCTAGACCCAAGCCTAGCCCAACATGACCAAATTGATTAAAGTTCAAAATTCCGTCAACTTGATCCTTCAATTGGGCTCAAGACCACTTCCATCCTTTACCAAAGTTGTTCCGTATGATCATATACACCAAATGAAATAATTAATTGGGCCAATTGACATGGCTAGTGTAGACCAAACCCAATACTTAATCATTTGCACCCATTTGGACCCATGCACTAAATGGGACCTAAACTCCCTAAAGTCACCAAATTAACTCCACCCCAGCCATTAGTTGGACTTAGTGACCAGCCCAAACCCTATGAAACCCCCTAAATCATGCCATGGACCAAAGTTTCACCAAATCAAGGGATATTATTTCCAAAAATGCATGTGCTTAAGATATCCTTACCAAAATTAGGTATTTTTACACTAAATTGCTCTAACATATTCCTTTGGGTTTCCTGAGCTCCTAGCCACCTCCTCGTGGCCGTCCGGATAGCCTAGTGGCAAAAAAAGCTCAAAACTAAGAGCCACCCTCATGGCACCTCACCCAAAATCAAACCTAGAGGCCAGCTCATCCAAATCAAATTGGAGAGCTCCTCTGCCCTCCAGCTAAGCACCACAATAAACCCAAACTTGTGCCCTAAGAGCCACCCCATGGCCAACTTTATTAATACTCACCTCCACGGCCATGGGAGGTGTGCTAAATTTTTCTCGAAGAGAGCCTTCCAAATCACTCACAGAGCTTCCTTGAGATCTCTACAGGCCATTCCAATCACTTAACTGCCTTGATTCCCCTCGTATAACCCTAATTTTGTGCTTAAAAAATAGGGCAGAAACAGGAAATCTCTCAAAACTCCACCGAAATTCAATTAATTGTGCCCCCACCTTCACAACAGCAAGAGAAGATAAAGACCCATCAATTTACTCTCAGAAATAGCCTCTACCATAGCTCTAGACCAACACTTGAAATTGAGCTTGGTCGAATTCATACCTAGGCCTTACACCACAGAAAGAGGCTTAATCCCTAGCCTCCTTGGACCCCAAAGAACATGCCAAACACCTCTGATTGAAGCCCCCCTTCTTAGAGTGAAGGTATAAAACTTCTCCTCCTGAGACTATTTTGATTCTCCCTTTACTTGGGCTTGATTTCATGACACATTTACGGTATGGATGTGTTCGTCTCTCAAAGACGAGCATTTTAAAAAAAATTTCACTTAATTTTATAGAGAAATGAGAGAGATCATAAGACTTGAAGGTGGATGGCTCTTGATATAAGCCATTGGGGATGATGACCATGCACTGTTCGATCGCGCGTGTATCAAATGGATGGCCAAGATGAAGCCAGACAATGCTTCTTTATATAAATAGTGGGACACGTGGCTGTTGGCATGGACGGCGGCGTCAAATAGGAGCGCGCCGTGTGGAGTTTCAGAGTTGCTTAGGATCTACATGGCGCCACATGGATAAGTAGAAGAATAGGGCTTTTTTAATTATTTAAACTCCCTAAACTTCAAAAATATGTAACTTTGTGTAGAAAAATCAAAAAAATAATGTAAAAATACACTCTTGCTTAGTAAACAGAGGAGAATAATTGGAATAAATTTCAAGTCCATTTGATGCATAAAATATTTATAATTTATTAAACACTGTTTGGGATCATTTGATTCTCCATGCATATTGATATATCACCTTAGCTTGAAATTTTGGCATGTTGTAGCCTTTGTCAAGTGAAACATCCTCTGATTTTTTCCAAAGTCAAAGGAGGTTCTTATATGGAGATCCATATTTTTCAAATTATTTCACATTATTTGTTTAAAATAATCATGGAAATTAGCACATTGATTAGAAAATTCTAAGAAAATTTGGGAAGGTCCACCATGACCAGAGAAGCTTTTGAAATAGTTTCATGGGTCAAGTCATTTAAAATGCACTTAAATTTTACAAAAAATAAATCACGAAAATAAATAATTTTGGAAATATTAACGTCATTTAAAACATCCTTAAATTTTCCAAATACTAAATCACTATGATAATTAATTTTGGAAATCACAAACATTTAAATGACTTGCTTTTTTATCTCCACTGTGATTTATGATCCAGAGAACTCATCATAAAAGTTTCAAAATATTTTGAGTTAATTTGATAACTTAAATTGATTTTTAATTCATTGTGATTTATGATCCAGAGAACTCATCATAAAAGTTTCAAAATATTTTGAGTTCATTCAATATACTAAATCACTAAGATAATTAATTTTGAAAAAATATAAACATTTAAATGACTTGATTTTTTATCTCCGAATTTTGGAAAATATAAACATTTAAATGACTTGATTTTTGATCTCCACTATAATTTATGATCCAGAGGAGAAATTTAAACATTTAAATGACTTGATTTTTTATCTCCACTGTGATTTATGATCTAGAGAACTTGAAAATAATTAATTTTGGAAAATATAAACATTTAAATGACTTGATTTTTAATCTCCACTGTGGTTTATGATCTAGAGAACTCATCCATAAAAGTTTCAAAATATTTTGAGTTCATTTAATAACTTAAATTGATTTTTAAAGATAAATTCCACTCAATTTCAAAATATTTTGAGTTCATTTGATAACTTAAGTTGATTTTTAAAAATAAATACCACTTTTGACACTTTAAAATATTTTGAGTTCATTTGACACCTTAAGTTGATTTTTAAAGATAAATACCACTTTTAACACTTGAATGATTTTGAGTTCATTTGATAACTTAAGTTGATTTTTAAAGATAAATACCACTTTTGACACTTAAATGATTTATAAAAAATCAAAATATAAATTAAAAAAAAATGAAACTTAGTTTTTTTGATTTTTCAATGATCAGGGATATTTTATAAAAATAAAATAAAATTTAGAATAAAAACTTTATTTTTAGCCTATTTTAAATATTTAAAAATTCAAAAAAAAAAGAGAAAAATAAAAAAATTCATAGAAATGTTCTAAATTGCTTCCAAATCACTTAAGAATAATTAGAATATTTTTCCTGATTTTCTAATTAAAATATTGAATTTCAAAGCTTAAAACTAATTTTTAAGGCTAAAAATGAGTTTTCACTAAAATAATTCCAATAAATCAAAGAAAAATAAAAAAAAATATGAAACTTGCTCCTTTAGGTTTTCTAACCTCAGAGAGATTTTTGAAAACCACAAAACTTAATTTTAATCATTTAAAATATTTTATTTTTATTAAATAACCAATAAATTAAAATAATTCTGATAAATCAGAGAGAATTTAAAAAATCATGAAATTTGGTTCGAAGGTTTCTCATGTCTAGGTCTACCTCCGATAAAAATTTCAAAGGGTTAGAATTTACCATGGTTAAGTTATGAATTTACTTTGAAAAATCCTATTTTTGCATGAAAATAATTATATAAAATAAATTAAATTATGAAAAATCATGTTTTCTCCTTTGATGTCTTAATTGACCCATGAATGAGGT
This sequence comes from Phalaenopsis hybrid cultivar, assembly GCA_002079205.1. Lineage (NCBI taxonomy): Eukaryota > Viridiplantae > Streptophyta > Magnoliopsida > Asparagales > Orchidaceae > Phalaenopsis > Phalaenopsis hybrid cultivar. Next base: position 24,889 of record JXCR01111512.1, on the reverse strand, counting down.
GGGATAAAATTTCAAAATCATTTGAATGGAATTTGACAAATTATGAAGTGTTAGAGCCTTAGGGGCAGATGTGTAATTTTGGAAATTTAGCTCTAATTAACATTTAGGCTTAAGTCAAGGAGGGAAATGGACAACCACTGATCTCAATCAATTTATTTGATGTTTGGAACTTAAGGGGTTAATTGGTAGAAACCAATCTCACTTTCTTAATTAGGTTAATAAATTTCTAAATTATTAAAATTTGGAAGTTTATTAAAATTAAATGATCCTGGACTTAGGGGTATGACTTTTGAAGTAAATAATTAATCAATTTAATACCCTATTTCTATTTTCAAAGAAAAATTCAAATTAATCATGACCACTTAAAGCTTAACATTTTCAAAACTAATTAAGACACTCACCTAGGTCTTAAAGGCTTAGTGGTGACTTAAGCCATATCAAAATTAACTAAATGAGGATTAGAGAAATAAAAATAACATAATCAAACATCCTTGAAACACCACTAATCCTAATTAAAAAATTGGCTAAGTGTTCAGGTTACACCAACTTGCCCCTTTAAGGAAATTCACTCACATAATTTTCAAATTAAATGATAAATGATAATTACCCCTTTCTTAGAGATAATTAAGACATCAATATTCACTTAGCATTAGAAGTATTCACAGAATGAACCATTAAGCAACATAATAATTTTAAATGGACTCTAGGCTTTTCACTAGTTGGTGAGAGGGAGGCATGGACCTGCTTCCTCCTCCTAACTTGTTGGATACCTCAATAATCTATTAAACTGAGGGAGGCATGGGACCTGCTTCCTCCTCCTAACTTGTTGGATACCTCAGAGGTCTATTAAACTTAATATACTTTCCTCAATGTAATCATCCTTAATTAAAATTTTAAGGACTCACCAAAAATACAACATAGAGTTAGGAAAACCACCATAACTTTACTTTTCCAGCTCTTCAAAAATTCCCTCACATGCATTTTTAAGTTCAGGTGGTGGAACAAGAAGACTCGCCAGTTATGCTTTTATAGTTTATAGTACCGTCTTTCTTGTGTCTTTTCCTTAAATGCTTTATGCTTACGTTGTTTCTCTTTTATACTTGCATTTACCTACATGTATGAAAACAACATAAAATTGCATGTTAACCAAAACCAAAGCCCAAAACCAAAACTAAAAACAACCAAGATAAAATCCACCTCTTCAACATTCAAAATATAAAACAACTTAAAATTTAATCACAATCATCACACAAAACTACGATTGCAACTAAATTAAGATGTATCTATCACATGATGGGGAATCCCTCAGAGGAGGTAACCTACGGTTGCTAACGAGGCTTCCCACGATTTAAATGAAATTATGGAACTCATTAAGTTGGGTTTAATAAGTTCATTTAGACTTACAAAATCCAATAGAAAGTAGTGGTGTTGAAACGAGGGAACCATAGGATCCTAACCAGTGTCGCTCTAATCAACTTTAACATGCCCTCATAAAATTTAAAGAACTTCAACCATAGGGACACTTGATTTGATATTATCACTTGACACACTAGTCGCGGTGAGGAACTTAGAGCTAGCACTGTGAGCAGCACGACCATCTTCATTAGCAAAACCTGTCTTCCCCAGCTAAACCAATCTTCCTTCCTTAGACTTAAACAACAAAGCCATAGCACTTCGATGTTGCTCGCTTATGCAACGTAAATCCTCACATCATCTTTAGGCCTTTGCATAGCCCTACTATACAATATAAGCCCCAAGTCGTCTTAGGATTCCGAGGTTGTCGTTTGTCACGACCTAAAACCTCATATCTTCTAGGCTACTTGTGTGATTGTTTAACATGAATATAAGCCCTAACTAATAAAATTGGCAAGATGAAAAACTTAAATTTTCCTCCTCTAAATTCAAACCAAACATTAGGATAGCTTGGGAAGTCACTGAGGTTCACCTCTAGGATCCATGAAATCCCATAGTTCTTCCTCCTTTAGATTCTACAATAAAATGTTCCAAATTTGACCTAATCTCCTTTCACACCTCTATGTCCGATTTCATTGAAAAGTACTACCCTTTGAAATTCCTTGAAGATAATATTTCCTGGTTTTATCTAGAGTCATGCCCGAACCTAGCTTAATATAAACCCTATTTAATCTTTTATATTAAATAGGGGAACTTGTCGACAAATACAAGGGTTTCGCAGACCAAACGGACGTCATACTTTCCTTAGTTTATTTGATCGACCCTCATCCTCAAGTTTTGTGTTTAACCTTCGGGATAGATATAGGATTTAAGGTACGTTCTTTCGAGACGGGCAACGAGATTTCGATGCCAGCGACTGACAGCTTCTTGCAGGCAACTCCCCAGAAACCCCCAAAATAGCACCGACAGCTCTGCTATTTGACGCCGCCAGCCACGTATCTTCCTTAACAACCTGCCTTTTTGTTCTATCCGCTTGTCAAGCTCCATCACGACTATCCGTTGAATAAACACGCGATTGGATGGCATCCGTTCATCATCCTTAAATGACTCAACCTGCAAGTCGTTCACACTAAAACCTTAAGATCTTAAGCTAGACTCCACAAAATCACTTTTGTTTGTTTCTACACTTTCATCTACTTAAGACGAACATATCTATACGGCTTATACGGTATAAAATACAATAAATACGTATGGAGAATTAAATTAAGCTTAGTTAAGTTTGAGGCTCAATACCTTTATCTGAGAGGGGAGGCATCAATCAGACGGTTGTAGTAGCTTTGATTGGATCTAACAAATCTCTAGATTAAGTTCTGGGCTGTGGTAAATTTTCTAGGCATGATTTCGATCAAAGTGGATTTCAGGTTTTTATGAAAGTCTATGCTAGGGGCACTTTGTGATGGGGCTTTTATGGGGGATATTCTTCTCTCACTTTTGTGATGGTGTGGGCATAGTTAAATGAAATTTAGTGGAGTTTGGAGGTGTGGGGAAGTCTATCTTGGGTTTGGGGCAAAATTCAGAGAAGAAATTGACTCTGTGGTGTGGCAGTGAGCAAGGTGATTAAACTTATGAAGGTTTGGAGAGGCTCTAGTGAGATTTTGGCAGAATTTTTCTAAGGATTCAAGCTCTCTCCCCTTTGGCCATAGAAAGCTTCATTTATGACTATGGTTGCCTAGTGGAGCTCAGAGCTGGGAATTGGGTTCAAAAGCTTACTGAGGTGGAGGGAAGAAATGCTCTAATGGACAATGGGATTTAGCAAAATCACGGAGGTTTAATTTTGGGTTTTTGCTATTTGGGGCTCCCTTGGGCTGGCTATTTCCGATAGCTGAGGTGGTGGTTGGCCAATATTCAGACACCTTTTGGCTCAAGGAGGTCAGGGAGTGGCTAATTATGATTAACCCCCAAGCGTAAGCAATGATGGCAAAGATATTTGAAGTTTAGGCTAAATGTGGGTGAAATCCTTTAAATCAAGGGATTATTGGTCCATTGGTTATCTAGGTTGTGGTAGGTGAGTTTAGCCTAGTCACTAGGGTCTTGAAGTTGGTTGTAGAAGCTTTGGCTTGATCAATTTGGCATGGCTTGGTCAATTTTGGTGCATGGGTTCATATTTGGTCAAATTATCTTGAATTTTGGTTTGGGTTGGCTTAGCCATAACATTTGACTCAATTGATTGGGCAACTTGGTGGAGATGATTGTCATAAAGAGTTTAGAAAAGATTTTGAGTGATTTTGAATTGATGTGGGGTTCAATATTTGATCAATTTAGGGATGTTATGTTAAAATTGGATCTAAGTTAGGCTAGAGTTAGGATAAGTCCAAATAGAGCATTCAAAATGCTCTAGAGGGATGTTATGAAGAGTTCTTAATATTAATTGAGTGTTAATTTTGTGATTTGGGCATTCAATTTGGTGACATTTGGAGACACGGTTAAATTGGGGCAAAGTATGGGTCAATTGGGTTAGGATTTGGTCTAAATTGAGTTTTTTCATAATAAATTTAAGTTTAGAATTGAAATTGGGAAGAATTGGAACAAAGTTGGTAGACATTTGGGGTGAAATGGGGTAATTGGGCCTTTAAGGGCAATTTGGGACTTTTTGTCAAAATGGGTCAAATTGGTCAATTTGGGCTCAATTGCCAAATTGGTTTTGGGGAGATTTGAATTTTTTTAAAAGTTTTGGGACAGTTTGGGCCACCAAGGTTTTTTGGGTAATTTTTGCAAAATGAGCGGTATTATGGTAATTTTTGCAATTTAGTGGGGGGGTTGGGAAATATGGGTGGTTTCAAATGGTTTGAAATGATTTTTGAACAAATTTGGGCTTTTTCTATGAAATTGGGAATTTTGGTCAAAGTTAGGGTTTGGGGGTTTTTTGTTAAATTGGGTAGATTTGGGGGCAAAAGGCTAGGTTAAGTATTTTGGTGAAATTGAGGTGCCAACAACCCTATTTGAGATATGTACCAATGGAATCTCCATTTGGGTCCTCTATCTACTAATCTTATCTAAACCCTAGCCTAAGGCTAGTGGGTCTAAGGGACCATCTACATGAGTCTCCCAAAAGATCAAGGGATCAAAGTTAACAAAGTTAGGGTTTTGGTTTGTGAGTAGACTGCGATGTGCAGGTGAGTGACAGTGTATGCACTAGCTCAAGACCAACAGCTAGAGTCAACCCTAAGTCTACACAATTCTATGGGAACTCTCCTTGAGCTTCCCTGTGGTGGCCCCACCTACTAAGTGCTAGAGTTTAGAACTAGTTTACAGGACTTCAGGTTGACCAAAGAAGAGTTCATAATTTTTAATTGTGAGGGTTTCTTTTATAATTTTCTAGGAATAGGCAACAGGAAAGTCCTATGGCTAGATCCTAGGCTACTAAAGAGGAAAAACTAGATCTTAACCAAAAGTAAGGTCAACAAAAAGTTTGAAACCAATTTGGTGGAATATGGGGGGGGGGATTTGGGGACTTTAGGTATTAAGGGTAAATTTGGGATTTTGGTCAAAATTGGCAATTTGGTCAAATTGGGCCCAATGGATGGTTAGGATTGGTTTTGGGGATGTTTGGAATGACTTGGCATGTTTTGATAATTTTTAGGCCATGAGGGGCATTTTGGTAATTTTTGCAAATCATGGCATTTTAGAGATTTTGGAGGTTTTGGGGTGTTTTGGGCAATTTGAGGGGTTTGAAATAGTTTGGGAGGATTTTTAAATAAAATTTGAGGATTTTAGAAATTTTGAAAATTTAGGGTTTTTGTGGCAATTTGGTAAATTTAGGAAAGTTCATGGGCAAATGGCCCAATATTGGGTTTTTAGGTAGAATTCAGATTTAATGGGGAGACAAACCACAAAATTACCCCTATTGTGCCATGAGACCAAGGTAATACCTATCTTAGATTTCACATGAGTTGGTCATAGCCAACATAGCCAAGGGCTAAGGGTTTGAGGGACCACCAAAATGAATTTCCAAAAGAGTAGGGGGTCAAGCTAAGAATTCTTGGATATGGGTTTTAGGTTTTGAGTTAGGGTGAGGGATTCAAGAGTGTGTGTGCAAGATTAACCAAAACCACACCACCTAGGGCTAACTCTAAGGCCAGACAATCCTATGGGGACTCCTCTTGAGCTTCCACATGCTTGATTCCATCCTACTAGGTGCTAGAGGTTAGAACCAAGCATGTGGAAATCAAAGTGAAAGCAAAGAGGTGTTTAGAGTTTATAATGTGGGTTGGATTCCATTACAACTCCTCTTGGATAGTCAACATGAAAGTATTATGGCTAGAAACTAGGCTTCTTAGGAAGAAATACTAGACCTCAACAAAACGTGAGGTCCACAATTAGACCCCCAATAAGTGTGGTGTGTCGAACTAGGACCGAAGAGGCCAACTAAACCAAAGCCGACATACTCAGAGCAGAACGAAGGAAGAGATTGAAAAAGGTATTCGTCGGGGATTAGTGATCCACCTAAAAATAACATATTTTTAGTGCATTTTTATAATAAATTTATGTATATTTTTTATGATTTGGACATTAAAGGAAAGTATTTTTCCTGTTTTCCATTTCAAATAATTGGAATGGACATTTAGAGAAAATGAGAGAAAATGGAGCAAAAATGGGATGTAGCACCACCCCTGATGCTGTAGCGGCACCCCTAGCGCTGTAGCACCACCCTTGGCATTGTAGTGCCACCCCTGGCGCTAATAGTACCAAACTCCATCTAGATGGGCACTATAGGGCCCTAGTGGCACTATAGCATCAGAAACATCTTTTTAGAAAATCTATTGAATTTGATCAAAATTTTAAGGGATGTTTAAAACAACCCTTGGTTTATTTCTATTTTTTATTAAATATGAGAAGCATTTGACCAAATTTAGAGACCTTTTGGAGCCTCAAAACTTCAATTCGGCTGCAATAATTAATTTGGGTTTTTTAATTTGTGTTTAAATTATGTTTGACTGTATTTTAGTTTGTTAAAGTTTGGAGATTGCTTGAAGGAAGCTCTAGAAGTTTGTTAGTGGACAAATTAGAATTTGTCAATCCCTGGAATAGGAATCCTGTCACCCGCTTTAATTTTATTAATATATATATATATATATACAATTTTGAAAAAGCAATTTATTAAGTTTTGAAAATATGAGACCAAACTAATCTCATATATGCATTAGTTTAAATAAACGAGCCTAACATCTCAAAAGATGCATCTATCCCAAGGGGTAGACACATTATTTACTGGCGAAGCCCCATTAAAAAACTATAGAATTTATGACATCTGTTTTTGTCTACAAAAAAACTATTTCTATGTTGACTGACAAGTTCCCCTATTTAATATAGAAAATTAAAAAAGGTTTATATTAAGTTGGTTTTTTAAAGTTTCTTATAAATGCAAGCCCCTATAGTTAATGAAATCTCAGATAATCAAATCCACCTAACAAAACTCTCGATTTAGATCACAGAGCATTGTCTTCAAGACTTTCAAGGGGTAGGACATTTCAAAAGATCAGACGAAAGGATTATTAAAGGGAAATGACTAAAATGTGGAACATGACTATGGAATCCAAAGGAAGAGGAATTCGGTGACTTCGCAAGCTATCCTCTGGTTTGACTTCAGTTTTGAGAAGAAATATTTTTAAAATGTTATAGTCTGTTGATTTTATTAATTAGGGCTTACTTTTGCATTAAACAGTCATACAAATAGCCTAAAATGTGCAAGGAATTAGGTCGTGCAGAATGACAACCTCAGAACCTATAGCGAGTTAGGCCATAAATTTTATAAGGTCTAGAAAGGTTTTACCAAATGCTTTAAAGTAATTGTGGGATTAATGCTGACTAGAGCAACACCGGTTAGGATCCCACGATTCCCTCATTCCAGTACCACTATTTTCTTTTGAATTTACTTAGATTAAATAAGTTGTTACACTTATTTAAACCGAGAGATCTCGTTAGCAATCATTGATTTCCTTGTCCAAGGGACTCCCGTAAATTCAAAAGAACGTTTTAAGTTTATTGATATTTAAAATAATATATAGTTACGTTTGAAAGAATTTATTCTAGATTTATGAAAATGTTGATTAATTTTTTAAAATGGTTTTTATTTTTGAAAGTAAAGTAAAGCGCACAACCATGCACTCATAATATTTTGCACCAAAAGTAGATTGCAGAAAGTAAAATGACATAATTAAATAATACTATAAAAGTGTACATGTTATCTTCTTGACATTCCGACTAAAATATTAGCTTTTGTAACATTTATATAATTTTGTAGGAAATTTAAATAAATTGCACGAATAGAAGATGGTGTTGTTAACAAAACCTCAAGTCATGACTCGGCGAGTCCCTAAATATTTTAGTAGATGATTTCGTAGAAGAAAAAAATAAACTTACTTTTAAACAATACAGTAAGTTCAATTGTCCTTTAAAATACCCAAGAGATCTTAAAATGTTTGGGACACCACCCTGAACAACTTTTAAAATCCCTTAAAACGTTTCGAGTTCAGTTTCAACTTACTGTATTGGGAAGTTAGATAGTCACTTAACATTTCATTTGACATTTATATGAATGGATACCTGATCTCGATTGATAAGCTATATATGTTACTGTAATGTATGTGATTATATGTTTAATTTCCTTAATAATAATTCTCACTTTGCAAAAACGCCAAAAACATGATCCCAAGAAAAAGCTATGTAAATTCTTAACTTCGAAGCAAATAAGAATACAATTATAATTTTTAAAAATGAGATACTACTCAAGTATACGTATCGTTATCAAGGAATATAAGACTTTTTGATTAAGCCTAGAATATCAAACCCACGGGGAAAACTACAACATGCAACTTACAAAACAAATGAAGTTAGATAGCAAAACTCTACTTAGCAAAATATTCCTACTTAAACTCTAAATGTTATAATAGGAATGAAAGTTTGATTCTTTTTGTAATTTTTTATAATTGAAAATAAAGTAAGCAACTAAATAACTTAACAAAATATTTTCATGATAAAAGATAGATAAATAAAATATATTTTTTCCTTATCGTGAATCAGTACAAAGTATAGAAATTCTGTTCTGGAAGTATTCTAACTGTGTTGTGCCAAATAAGAGCAATAATATTCTTTACCCTTATTAGAGAAGTGGCTAATCTATAGTTTAAATAGCCTTGAAAACGGGTTAGGTAAGGAAAATACTTGCTCTCACTTTAGAGTTCCCCCTTCTTCCTCCACCCGGGGGCTAACATCACGTATCAAAACCTAAAATCATAAATAAAATTTGGGGCTTTAGCCTGTCACTCAGATCTCTAGAAGTTGTAGGCCAATAAAATCCAGATTGCAAGATTTTGTATGGTTTTTATAAACACCAAAATTTCCCCCACAATTATAATTATGAAATTTTTAAATAATTTCATAAGTTTCTTTTAAAGGCACACATCTTTGAATAATAAGATCATTTCCTTGTTTATATAAATATGGTTCATCCTAAAAATAAGTCTCATAGCTTTAGATAAAAGTTTCCTCTTCTATTGATATGTCATTCCATAGGGTATAATACCACTCAGTAACATTGAACAATTCTTTATATGGAAAAAGTTCATTAATCTCTTTTTCAAAATAGAGAGTTTTTTTATAATTCAAGCCTAAATAAATGTTCAACAATTTGCTTCTCAGCTCCCTTTCTATTCACTATTTCAAATTCAAACTCTTACAATAGAAGAATCCATCTTATAAGACTTGGTTTTGCATCCTTTTTTTTCATTAAATACTTAATAGAAGAATGATCAGTTTGCACAATATATTTAGTTCCAATTAAGTATGATCTAAATTTATCAAAAGCATATACTACTGTATATAACTCTTTCTCAGTTGTGGTATAATTAATTTTGGCTTCATTAAGAGTTCTACTAGCATAGTAGATTGCTTTAAAAAGTTTATCTTATTTTTATCCTAAAACAACTTCGATAGCATAATCACTAGCATCGCACATTAGTTCAAAAGTTTTTTTCCAAATCTGGTGAAATAATAATTGGCGCAATGACTAATTTTTCTTTTTATAATTCAAAAGCTTTTAAACACTCCTTATCAAAATTAAAAATTATATCTTTTTCAACTAAATGGCATAGAGGCTTAGCAATTTTTGAAAAGTTTTTAATTTACCACATGTAGAATCGAACATGTCCTAAAAAACTCATAATTTCCCTAACAGTTGTTGGGTGAGGTAAATCCATGATCACTTGATTTTCTGCAGGGTCTACTTCCATACCAGTTTCTGAAATTTGATGTCCTAAAACAATTCCTCCTACTACTATAAATTGACAATTTTTCCAGTTAAAGACCAAATTTCTTTCTTCACAGCGTTTAAGAACTTTTGATAAATGTTCTAAACATGATTCAAATGAAGTACCAAAAACTCAAAAATCATCCATTAAAACTTCAATTCCTTTTTTTGATTAAATCACAAAAAATTATACATCTTTGAATGTAGTTGGGGCGTTAAATAAACCAAATGACATTCTTCTAAAAACAAATGTACCATAAGAATGGTAAAAGTAGTTTTCTTTTGATCCTCAAGAGCTATTTTAATTTGGTGATAACCAGTATATCCATCCAGAAAATAAAAGTATTAATGCTCGTCTAATCTATCATACATTCGATCTAGAAAGGGTAGTGGAAGATGATCTTTTCTAGTGGCGATATTTAATTTTCTATAATCAATTCATATTCATCACCCTCTCACTTGCCTTATTGGTATTAACTCATTATGTTCATTCATATTCACAGTCACTTCTCCTTTCTTATGAACACAATGAATTAGACTAACCCATGTACTATCTGAAATAGGGTAGATAATTCAAACATCTAACTACTTTAAAATCTCTTTATTAACAACTACATTCATAACAGGATTTAATCTCCATTGAGGATCTACCTTGGGTTTGCGATTATCTTCCATATGAATTCAATGCATATAAATTGAAGGACTGATTCTTTTTATATCAGCAATTATCCATCTAAGGCTTTCTTATAGCTTTTCAAAGTTTTCTTCAAAAAAAATTCTTCTTATGTAGTTCATTTTAGGGAAATTATAAAGGGTAATATTGAAGAATCACCTAAAAAGACATACTTTAAATGTTCAGGAAGTAACTTCAACTCAAGCTGATGAGGTTTTTAAATCAGTGGAAAAAAAGATTTATCTTTTTCTATCGTGTCCAAAAATTCAAAACTTTCTCAAATATAGTTTGAACATTCCTTATAGAAATCTTCAAATTGATCTAATTCCTCTTCTTGCTCGTGTTCCAACTATTTCATTTCAAATTTCTCTTTATAAGTTTTTTTTTAAACGACATTCACTTAGATATCTTATCACATCCATTCTATAGCATTCATCATTTTTATCTTTTGTAAGATATTTAATTAATTTGGAAATATTAAAAATAATTATTTGATCATTCAAGCACATAATTAATCCCCCTTTTTAAGCATATATTATTGCTCTTCCATATCTGACATAATTAAATTAATAAGAAAGATAAATTGATCCACTTTCACTAAGACATCTTCTATAATTATTTTAGGATATGTTATTGATTGATCTGCTAATTACAGAGTTATAGTAGTTGGGGATATTTGTCTTAATACCAATATTTTAAATATTAATAATGACATAAGGTTAATTTTTACACCTAAATCACATAAAGCTTTCCTAAAAAATATATCTTCTATTAGACATGAAATTGTAATGCTACCAAGATCTTATGCTTTTCAAGAAATTTATTCGGAATTATAACACTACACTCCTCACTAAGTGTAACAGTATCGTTATCTTCAAACTTCCTTTTACTGTTAAGAATATCAATCAAAAAACTTCACATAACTTGGCATTTGTTCTAAGGTTTCATCAAATGGAATATTAATTGTATGCTTCTTAAAGATTTACAAAAATTTTGAAAAATTTTATCCAACTTCTGTTGATGGAGCCTTTGAGGAAATGAAGGTGGTGGTTTTTCCAAGTCCACTTTATGTGGAGAAATAGGTCTCTCTAAACCTTTCAGAGTGTCCACTTCAGGCTCTTCATTTTTTTTCTCTCTACTTTAGTCTCTATATAAACTCTACTTTCCAATTTTCTTCCGCTTCTAAGTTGCATAGCTTTTACTTGCTCTTTATTCTGATCTTTTGGATATACTTCGGTATTACTAGGAAGTGTTCCTTGGGATCTATTTCTTATTTAATTTGCTATTTGTCGCAATTTATTCTCAATATTTATAATTATAGCTCCTTGACTTTGTAAATAATTTCTCATTTGTAACACCGCTTCTTCTCCTTGAATTATAGATTATTGTTAATTGGGTTTACTTGATTATTCCCTAATTGCTCATTATTACCACCCGAAGTATTGTTCCAATTAAAGCTGGGATGGTTCTTCCAACCTGGGTTATAATAGTTTGAATATGGGTTATTCTGCTTATTGTTTATGACATTCAAAATTTCTAATGATGCTTTAGAATCTATCATTTCACGTAATGAATTCTCTTCAGTCATTGTAATTGGTTGAGAAAACCTTATTCAAAATTGGTCTAACTTCCTTGAAATTGCAACAACTTGATTTGCTAACAATTTAAAAGCATCAAATTCATGAATATTGGCTACTTTCTTAGGATTTAACCTTTTAGAAGGCCATTGAAAATTATTAGTGGCCATTTATTCAATTATAGCATAAGCTTTATGAAATGGTTTTTCGTTAATGAACCGCTAACAATGGCATCGATAATAGATCTAAGAGATCCAACTAATTCATTGTAAAATGGTTTATTTATTAATCAATATGGTATAGCATGGTGTGAACACTTTCTCAGTAGTTATTTCAATCAATCCAAAGCTTCATAAATATATTCCCCTTCAAACTAACAAAAAAGATTTAATATCATTTACAAACTTCATATTTTTTTATGTTAAAAAATATTCACCAAGGAATTTCTACGCTAAATCACTCTAAGTTCTGATAGATCAAAATGTTAATGAATGTAACAATATCTAAGACTTATCCCCTAGTGAAAAAAGAAAATTCTAAGTCTTATAGCATCATCCGATACACCATCATATTTAAATGTAACACACAATTCTAGAAATTTGGCAAGAAGTAAATTTGGATCTTTAGTTGATGCTTCCCCAAACTGATTATTTGATACCATTTGGACAATAGTGTGTCTAACTTCAAATGAATTAAGCACTACAACAGGTTTTTGAATGCTACAATGAAGTTCATCCACCATAGGGTTTGCATAATCTCTTAAAGGTCTAAACTCTTCAGTATTTTGAATATTTTGATTTGTCATTTCTTAAAACTTTTGATTCTTTACAGTATCTATTAATAGTTCTTTCTAATTTAGAATTGCAATGCACTAGTTCTGTGGAACTTGAACTACACATACATTACTACAAAACATATAAAAATAAAAATACACAAACAAGAACTTTGTACAAAAACAATACTACAATATTAATATAATAAATCTATGAAGCTTAAAAAAGACTTTATAAAAGTAGAAATTTGCTTTCTAAAAATTTCTTTTAAAAATTTTGCAATGTTCGTTAATCTTTTTCGAGGTGACGGCGCCAAAAACTTCGTGCCGATTGTTCGGTTACATATGTTAATGCGATGTATGTAATTATATGCTTAATTTCCCTAATTATAATTCTTACTTTGCAACAAAGCCAAAAACTTGATCCCAAGCAAAACTAGGTAAATTCTTAACTTTGAAGCAAATAAAAATACAGTTACTGTTTTTAAATATGGGATACTACACAAGTATATGTATCGTTATCAAGTAATATAGGACTTTTGGATTTAGCCCCAAATATGTAACCCACAGGGAAACTTACAACATGCAACATACAAAACAAAAGAAATTAGATAGTAAAACTCTACTTAGACAAATATTCTTACTTGAACTCTATATGTTATAATAGGAATAAATGTGTGATTCTTTTTATAATTTTTTATGACTAAAAATAAAGTAACCAACTAACTAACTTAACAAAGTATATGCAAGATGAAGGCAACATAAACAAAATATCTTTTTCTTTATCATGAATCTGTTATAAGTAAAAGAATTTTGTTGTGGAAGTATTTCAATTGTGTTATGCCAAATAGAAACAATAATATTATTTACCCTTATAAGAGATCCTATAGAGAACATTGACTAATCTATAGTTTGAATAGCCTTGAAGAAGGGTTAGGTAAGGAAGATACAATCTTTAACTCTAGAGTTTCCTTTTCTCTCTCCATCTGAAGTCTAACATCTTGTATCAAAACCTAAAACTAAAATTTATCCCTCTAAAGTCCTCTAATTCTACACCATTCAAAGTTTATTTTGCTATTTATTTGCACTCAACCCCATGAAATACATTCTTATCCATGAAATCAAATTTGATTCTTACCATTTGTTGACTGAGACAATACCATCTTGAATCTTACATTTTCTCACAACAAATATTAACATCTTAATTGGGAAAAATAAGAAGTAAATGAAGTACATGGTTTAAGTTCATCGTAACTTCTTCTAACTTTAAGGACTAATATTACATACAACATCCCTCTAATACTTAATCACTTATCATTTTAAGGAAAAGATTAAGAAAACTACTCAAAATTCATGGAGAAAACACAACCACACTTTAGTTTGAAAATAGAAATCATGTAAACAAACAAGAAGTTTAAATTGAAACAAAATGTAGTCACAAAGATAAAAACTTAACTCAAATTCCTTTCTAGAAAAATCTTTAAGTTCCTTTGATTCATTTCCTTCACTTACAGTACAAACTAAAACTTTAAATAAAATGAAANTTTGATTCATTTCCTTCACTTACAGTACAAACAAAAACTTTAAATAAAATGAAATTTGGGTAGCGGCGACAGTGGTGACGATGGACGGCGGTGGCTGCGGCGATGGGCGATGGTGGCAGTAACTTATGTGGTGGCTGGCGCTGGATTGGTCTTATGAATGATTGATGGATTCCTCTCATTAATCTCTTCTCTAAGTCTTCTTTAATGAAAATCCAAGAGGTGTCTTTTTGTCTCTTAAAAATGTGTCCTCATTCAATGATTCTTCAAGAAGTTGCCTCCATTCAAAAACCAATTGAATGAATTTCCCATGTTTTCACCAAGGGTTAATTCAAACGCCTCTTAAAAAATTCGTCCAAATTCATTTAATCATCAAATAACTACTTCTGGCACTTAATCATGTGGTACCTGGTGCTTAGGCGTGTCTCTCTGTTTAAGCGGAGTGTTATGGGCGCTTAGGTGCCTCGGTTCATTTTTGCACCTTCTTTATTTTTGCTCCAAATTTGATCCTTTTTCACTCCTTTCACCATTTTTAATCTATTTGATTGTACCTGAAATAAAAACACACAAAGACCTTTCATTAAAGTGTAATATTTCAAAAATAGGTATAAAAATGTGTACATAAAGACTATATATTTTAATTGTATCAGTAACCCAAAGGGTAAGTCCAAAGTAATTAAGGGTTTTAGTGCCCAGAGTTAAAGTACCGCCTAAAGTGTTTGAAAGTGTTTATCAGTCAATTAACTCCATCTTTTTTAACCCTAATTAAGATAACTATTACATATCGAACTTGTTCACTAGTAGGCCCTCTTAATTTTAATTTTTTAATTTTTTTTAATTTTTAAAGTAATTTTATAAGAATTAAATATTAAGTAAAATGAGGTTCTAATTCTCATTAATGTCAAATTTAACGTCCAATCACCAATTAGTGGGCTTTAAAAGAGTGAATTATTATCTTTATAACTTAAGCCCAATGCCTTACAATCATCTTACTTGAATTATCTTCCAAATCATGATACTTATCAAAATTACAATTTTACCCTTATCATGAAAGGGATGACAAATTAATTTCTACCTCTTAGCCCTTCATATTTGAAACACCCAGGAGATTTTATTATAATCAATAATACCCATTTACCCTTTGATTAATTCTAATATTGAATTAAGGCATTGAAAATCCAAAAGTAACATCTTGACTCTAGGGCTCTTTATCTTATAACTTATCAAATGAAACTCAAGTGATCATGAAGTTTACATGGAGAGTCAATCATAAGCTAATTAAACTATCAGATGAGGAGACGTGGACTTTTAAATTTTTATTTAATCTATTAAATTATTTTAATTCAAAAATATTGCTTTTCTAATAATAATTTATTTAATCAATCAAAATAAGATTTTTTGGTCTTGAGAGAATTTTTAAAGGTTCAATGACCAAAGGAAAATATGTTGAGATTTTCATACCTATTTTATATATTTTTAAATAATTTTACTCTTTAAAGAAAGGTATTTTTTGATGTTTTTTTGTATGAATGATGAATTAGGGTCATTGGAGCAAAACGATAAAAGAAAGGAGCGAATTTGGAGCGAAAAAGGGCCAAAATGTGGAGATTTGAACTAGGTCGCAGACGGCGGACGACGAGTTTTTCCCGAGGCTACAGAACAAATTTCTCCAGAAGTCCGCCGACAGTGCCCTCGAGGCTGCCGACGGTGAGATCGACGGTTATGCCTACTTAAGCTTTGGATAAGGCAAAATTTTGAAGGGATGCTTAAGCAACTCTTGGGAAAGCTCATCTATAACTTTAAAAGAAGATTTTGGCCAAAAATTGAGAAAAGTCTAGAGGCCTAGAGGTTAGAGAGGTTCCATTAGTGAATAGAATTTCCAAAAGAGTGTAACAATTGTGAGGAATTCGTTAAGAGATTGTACGAGTGGAGGGAAAGTGAGAGATTTCTTCCTCTTTGCTACATTAAAGAGGAATTCTGTGTGCTGTAAAGAAAAGTAAAGATTAGAGGAACTTCGAGGAGTGTTCTTGGGGATAAATTAGGGATAAGTTATTTNTTCTTGGGGAGAAATTAGAGATAAGTTATTTACTTGTTGTAGTTTGTATGATTTTGATTTTATATATGAATTCCGAGTTTTGTTGTGTTTTTCCCATGAGTTTTGAGTAGCTTTCTCTAGCTTTTCTTGTCTTGAGATTTGTGAAATGGTGATTTGAATTGGTGAAGCCATGAAATTGTTTAAGAAAATATGATGACCTTTTCACGGAAATGGTAATTTGAATTGGTGAAGCCATAAAAATGTTTAATAAATTGTGATGATCTTTTCACTTCAATATTAATAATTGGCAAAACCATGAAAATGTTTTTGGTAATTTGAATTGGTGAAGCCATGAAAATGTTAAAGAAATTGTGATGATCTTTTCACTTCAATCTTAATTTATTGGAGCCATGAAAATTTTAAAAAAATTATGATGATCTTTTCACTTCGATCTTAATTTACATGAAGCCATGAAAATGTTTGAGAAATTGTGATGATCTTTTCACTTCGATCTTAATTTACTTTCAAATCTGGAATTGATTTGTTTAAAATATGTTGAGTTTTACAACTAAAGTGAAGATTATATCCAAGATTTAGGGAGGTCAAAGCCAATTGATTTGTTAAAATATGTTGAGTTTTACAACTAAAGTGAAGATTACATCTAAGATTCATGGAGGTCAAAAAAATGTTTAAGAAATTGTGATGATCTTTTCACTTTGATCTTAATTTATTTTCAATCTGGTCATAAATGTTAAAGAAGTTGTGATGATCTTTTCACTTTGATCTTAATTTACCTTCAATCTGGCCAATAATGTTTAAGAAATTGTGATGATCTTTTCACTTTGATCTTAATTTGCTTTCAATTTGACCAATTAGGGGAGGTCAAAGTCCTTGAAAGTTGGGTGCAAATAAATAGGGAAATAAAATTATCAGGCGTAAACTTGGTGATTGAATTGATTTGTTAAAATATGTTGAGTTTTACAACTAAAGTGAAGATTACATCCAAGATTAAAATAATTTGTTAAAATATGTTGAGTTTTACAACTAAAGTGAAGATTACATCCAAGATTCAGAGAGAATTTTTTAAAATATGTTGAGTTTTACAACTAAAGTGAAGATTACATCCAAGATTCAGGGAGGTATTCGTTAAAATATGTTGAGTTTTACAACTAAAGTGAAGATTACATCCAAGATTCAGGGAGGTCCTTAAATATGTTGAGTTTTACAACTAAAGTGAAGATTACATCCAAGATTTAGGGAGGTCAAAGCTTTTGTTAAAATAAGTTGAGTTTTACAACTAAAGTGAAGATTACATCCAAGATTCAGGGAGGTCAAAGCCCTCAATATGTTGAGTTTTACAACTAAAGTGAAGATTACATCGAAGATTCAGGGAGGTCAAAGCCTTTATATGTTGAGTTTTACAACTAAAGTGAAGATTACATCCAAGATTCAATTGATTTGTTTAAAATATGTTGAGTTTTACAACAGTGAAGATTACATCTAAGATTTAGGGAGGTCAAAGCCCTTGGAAGTTGGGTGCAAATAAATTGGGAAATAATATTATCGGGCGTAGAATTGGAGATTTAAGAGTGACAGACTAAAATCTCCAATTCAGTTCTATCGTTTGGGTGCAGATGTGTAGATGTTATCCCTCAGGTGAGGGGAACGTGGGAGCTCCGAAGTGAGAGCTGGTATCGTCTCAGCTTAGCCGCAGATTCAATAAATAAGCATAGGAGCTGTCAATGTTTCTTATGCCTCGACCTAAGTGTAAAGAATAGGTATGCCCCTGTTTAGCACAATATAAATTGAACTAATTCACTTTATCCATTCACTATAATTTCTTGACAAGGAGAAGGATGTTTTCTTATATATTGAATATCACAATTAAACCCTCCTTAGTATCATTAATTATTTAATAGTTATTAAAATTATCTATTTATTTCAATTGCCTATTAGTGGCAGATAAGAAAATTGAACTTCGTTGTTGTGATTTAAGTATTGCTTTTCTAAAATCTTAGTTCACAGTTCTAAACCACTCTCTATGCGATTGATATCTAGGACTCTATTAGAGCCCTATATTACTTGAGTGATACGTATACTTGCATTGATAAGTGTGACTTTATAATTATTGAATATTTATTACGTCCATAGTTATCTTGTATTTTAAGCATAAGAACTTGACTGGTGACTTTATATATGCTTAAAATGCAAGATAAATATGGACGTAATAAATATTCAATAATTGAAAAGTCACACTTAGCAACGCAAGTATGCGTATCACTTAAGTAATATAGGGCTCTAATGGAGTCCTAGATATCAATTCCATAGGAAGTGGTTTAGAACTGCAAACTAAGATTTTAAAAAAGCAATACTTTAATCATAACAATGAAGTTCAATTTGTACCCTTTTTTGGAAACTTATGTATATTTAACTTGATGTGATGCTAAGAATGTTTCAAAATTTTTAAATATTCTTACAAAAAATGGAATGCCAAGAGTAATCTTTACAGATGGGGGATCTCATTTTAACAATAGAAGAATTGAAAAATTGGTTGAAAAATATGATACTGAACATAAGATCCCCACTGCTTATCATCCCAAGACTAGAGGTATAGTAGAAATATATAACCATGAAATTAAAAGAATCTTGAAAAAGACTGTAAATCCCATCAATATGGATTGGTCTGTTAGATTAGATACCGCATTACGGGTTTATAAAATAGCTTATGAAACCCATATAAGAATGTCTCCATAAAAAGTTATTTTTAGAAAAGCTTTTCACTTACCAATAGAATTAGAGAATAAAACTTATTGGGCTATTAAAGAATTTAATTTTAATGTAAAATATGATGGTGATAAATGATTAATGCAACAGAATGACCTCGAAGAGATAAAAAATGAATCTTATAAAAAAGATAAGATTTATAAAAAAATGAAAAATTGGCTTGATCAGAAGATAATAAAAAATGAATTTGAACGTAGACAAGAAGATTTGTTGCATAATACAAGATTAAAATTATTTCCTAAAAAAATTAAGTCTAAGTGGTTAAGGTAATTTAGTATTACAAAAGTCTACCCTTGTAGAGTTGTGGATATTGTAGATCTAAAAGCCTGAAAAATATTTAAAGTTAGTGGACATATTGATACACTAAAAGTATATGCATACTTAAACTTATATTTTATACTTATTTTTGTTGATATTGTACTTTAAATGAGGGTATTTTTCATGTTTTATTGCAGGTTGTTGATTTTTAGCACTTGAGGCAAAAAGGAAGCGAAAAGGATGGAATTTGGTGTCAAAATCACACTTTTGAGGAAATACTCAGCGCCGACACCGCCAGGATGGACGCTGGTGTTGCAGATCTACAAAATAGAGGCCGAGCTATCCTCAGCACCAACTACACCATTTAACTCTTGATGGGCCACTATCGCCGACGGTGCCAGAATTGGCGTCGATGGCTTCAATGTAGGTGCAAGACCTGTTTCTAGAACATTTGACCAATTTGGATGCTTTTTGAAGAGTTTTTAGATGCACCTATTCGAAACTGACATTAGGCTCTTTTTAGAGCAAAAATTGATTAGAAAATACCCCCTTAGACCGCTTTCCACTCTCTTCCACGCTATTACATATTCCCTACAACCACTTAGAGTTTATTAGTCATTTGTTTCTTTAGGTTTTTTTTGTTTTTTTGGTGATTTTAAGTGTGAATTCCTCACTAAGAGTGTTTGAGAGGGTGAGAAATGACATATTTCTTCTTCCTACCTCTTCTAAGAGAGGCTACAAGGGATTTACTTTGAGAAAGAGTTTCAGATAAGTGTAGTTTATTTATTATTATTGTATGAACTTTCTTTTATGTATGGAATTTGTGTTTTGTTGTAACTTTCTCATAAAGTTCAGTAGTTTCCCTTATCTTTCTCCAACTCTAAGATATGGTGAAATGAAGAGATAATTTGGATGTGCCAATTTTAAAATATAAAATAAATTGTGATGGTTTTTCAACTCCATTCTTAATTTACTTATTTATCTGGCCAATTGAATTGGTACATTATGTTGTGAAACACATGATCTGTGAAATGGAGTATGAGTTCTATAATAAGAGTGAGAATTGCAATTAATTTCTTGAAGCAGCATTTTGTTTTCATGGAATTAAGTGCAAATAAATATGGAAATATATGTTATTAGATGCAAAGTTGGAGATTTTAGGGTGACAAACTAAAATCCTCAATTCGGTCTTAGTGTTCAAGAACTATAGCGAGTGTTAGCCTTCAAGTGAAGGGAAGTGGGAGCTCTGGAGTGAGAGCATCCAATATCCTCCCAGCCTAACAAGAGATTTAAGTACTAAACATGAGATTAGCCAATGATTCTCTATAACATTGAATCAGCATAGAGAATTAAAATTGTTCTTATTTAGCACAATATATTTTTAAACCATTTATCTCATCTCATTTTACCAAAACTCATTGTAGTGGGGAAAGATGCTTTTTCATATTAGAAAACTTCATCACATAAACATAGTCTAGTATTTACAGTTTAACCTTCACATTTTAGTATTGCTAGCATTTAATAACATAGTTCTGATAGTGTCTCAAATAGTTCAAAATTAGTGACAGTAATTTCATTTTATTTCTGTGAATTTCCTAGTTAATTTATCATTTCAAATTTAAACCATCCTCTTGAAATTGATATTTGGGGCTTAAATAGAAAGTCTTATATTACTTGATAACGATAAGTATACTTCTGTAGAATCCCAACATAAATTGCTTAAATTTCTTATTCATAAAATAACGTATCATGTTTATGGTTTCGTTGTAAAGCAAATTCAACTTTATAAGTTTTACATAACTATTTTTTCGGGACCAAGTGTTTGGCACCATTGCCAAGGAAAGTAACGATAAATTAAATAGATTTGGTAAATTAGGAAATTTAGAGATAAAATATTAAAAAAAGTTATTATTAAAAAAATAAAAAATCATACAAATTAATATATATTTATATATTTAAGTGTATTTTTAAGAAAATTTCATTTGCTTATTATATTTGTTTATGCAAAATATTAGATCTGAAAGTTTAGTACCTCACGATTAAAAATTAGAATGTACTATTAGAAAACTTCAAAAACAAAAAAAAAGAAATTAAAAAATTTGAACAAAATGGTGAATAACTTAGATAATCAAATNTTTTAAGAAAATTTCATTTGCTTATTATATTTGTTTATGCAAAATATTAGATCTGAAAGTTTAGTACCTCACAATTAAAAATTAGAATGTACTATTAGAAAACTTCAAAAACAAAAAAAAGAAATTAAAAAATTTGAACAAAATGGTGAATAACTTAGATAATCAAAGNCTGGTTGGTGACTTTTTACTGTTCCATTGGAGACTATCTGTTTTCTGTTATCATTCCTTTCTCCTTTGGTTTTATCTATTATTTCTTGGCACTCTTATGCTTTTGTGGTGGACTCCCTCCCTTTTCCTAGTGTTGGGCACTGCTGTGTTTGAGGTTGCTGACAGGTGGACCTGCTCTGCCTGGATTTGGTCCTACTTTTCTTTGGTTCCATAGCTCTTTGTCCACTGGTCAGTGGTTCTTGGGAGTATGGCTACTCCTATAGACTTAGACACTGATGTTCAATGGTCAAAAGTTACTTATGCTAGTGTGGTTGGCAAATCTACTGCCTCCCTCAATGATCCTGAACATTTAATATTCCCGCAGAAATTTCATGACACTGCAGCCAGAAAGGTCAACAGCCCTTGCATTCACCGCTCTGGTGCCAAGGATGGAGAACCTGCTATCTATTTCTCACCTCAAAAAATTATTAATCTCAATGACCAAGTTAAATTTACCTTGGTGGGGAAATTTCTTCTTGGCCACCCTAAGATGGACTTAATTAGAAACTACTTTGAATCTCTGAAATTTAATGGTGATTAGCAAATTGGAATTCTTGATGGAAGATACCTAGTTATACAACTCTCTGGAGAGGAAAACTATACAAGACTCTTTGCAAAACAAGCCATCCAAATGGAAGGTACCACAATGAAAATTCTGAGATGGGATCCTGAGTTTAACCCTAGTAAGGAACCTCTTATAGTTCCTCTATGGTTTAAACTACCTGACCTACCAATGTAGTACTTCAATCTTAATGCATTGTTCAATATAGAATGTGTTATAGGGAGACCTATGAAATTGGATGCTCCTACCTACATAAGGCCGGACCTGCCCTAGCCAGAATTCTCATTGAGAGAGATGTTACTCTCCCTGAAATCAATAGAATTTGGATTGGTAATGACAGGGAGGGTTTCTGGCAAACAGTGAAGCTTGAACAGAAGCCATACTATTGTCATCACTGTAGGATGTTGGCCACACCAAAGACAGATGCTTTATGCTCCACCCTCCCCCAAAGAAGACAGTAGCAAATCAGGAAAGGCACACCCAGCCTATTTCCCCAGAAGGCTTAATTGGTGTAGAGCCCCCTCCTACTTGGAATTTGAATGATATGCTGGAAACACCTAAGAGCTCTACTGCTCCTCTTGTCTCCATAGACCCCCCAGATACTTCCCCCAGACTTTTCAGGGTGGAGGTAAATCAAATAAGTATTCAAACACCCCCATCTGTCTCTTTAGATGAGGTGGTGCAACTAAAAGAGAATAACCAGCTAACTACTCAAGGAATAGAAGCCCCTCAGATGAAGGATATAGCAGAGATGAAGCACCTGTTGGAAGAGGAATGACAAACACAAAAATCAAAAAAGCAGAAGAAGGTTCAGTTTGAAGTACATAAATTAAGAGAGGGTGACATTCGATTCACAGAAACTTTGAAATGGGGGGACCTCATCTTTCCAAAGGAAAGACTAGATCAAGATCTCAGCCTTCCCCTCACAATAATAATCCCCCCAATGATTAATATGCTTTGTTGGAATATCAGGGGCATTGCCCATCCTCAGTCTTTAAAAAAACTGATCTATCTCAATAAAAGAACATAAGATGTGGTGCTTTACTATACTTGAACCTTTGGTTCATCATAATTCTCTGAGAATTCTCTAAAGATTCCTTGGTTTCTCACATTATGCTAGCAAAAATAATAAAATTTGGTTCTTTTGTAGGAAAGAAATTCAATGGAGCACAATCATAGACCATCATCAGTTCATACATCTCTCCCTCCTTGTACAAGGACATTTGGAGTATACCACTTTTGTTTATGCTAGTAGTCTGAAAGCTGATAGACAGGAAATATGGGAAGGCTTACATCTCATCTGCCAAAACATGAACTCCCCTTGGATAGTGGGGGGAGATTTTAATTGCATCTCAGATGCAACTAAGAAGTCTGGTGGAAGACCTCCCAATTTGTCTAAACTGACTTATTTCAATGATCAAATACAGCAAGCTAGTTTATTTGACTTGGGGTACCAGGGCCCTAAGTTCACTTGAAAGAGGGGTATTATATGGGAAAGACTTGACAGAATGTTAGTTAATGACCTATGGCAGAAACACTATCTTCTTACTTTTGTTACCCACCTAGCCCTCACTTGTTCTGACCACAGGCCTCTCCTCATCTCCATAACCTCCCCAGTTACCACTTCACCCCACCCTCCTTTCAGATACCTAAACATGTAGTCTACCCACCCCCTTTTCAATAACTGTGTTGCCTCTAATTGGTTGGGTATTGATCACCCTGACCCTTTTATCAAACTTAGCCTTCTACATCAGAAAACAAGCAAAGCGTTGAGGAGATGGGGTTGGGAAACTTTTGGAAATGCGTTCTCCAATGCGCTATCTGCTGAAAAAGAGGTTGAGAGACTTTAGGCACATGCTCAAAATAATCTTACCACTGATACTGATTTGTTGACTGCCCAGTCAAATCTGATTAAAGCAATTGATATTCAGGACTGATGCTCAAACAAAAAGCCTCTATATGGGGTTTGTCTGAAGGGGACAAAAACACTAAGTCTTACCATGCCTACATACGTTATAAGAGGAAATGCAACACCATACATTCCATAATCTCCAGGGATGGTAGGTGGTTGAATGATAAAGAACTTATTGCAAAGGATGTTGTTAATTTCTATAGCTCTATTCTGAACTCTTCTGCTGAACTTAATGCTGATTATGAAGATTACTTTACTAAAGAATCCAATTACACTGGTCAGCTTAACGTCACTGAACCCCCTTTTGTTGTAGAAATTTGGGAAGCTTTAAGTAGTATTTACAGCTCTAAGGCAGCTGGTCCTGGTGGTTTTACAGCTGACTTCTACAAAAAGACTTGGCACATCATCAAGGATGAGGTGGTTGAGGCAATTGCGAGCTTGTTTAAAGGAGTTAACCTACCCAACTATTTCAGTCACACTTCAATTGTGCTCATCCCTAAAGGAGAATTACAAAAAACCTGGGATCACTACAGATCTATAAGCCTGACTTCTATCATCAGCAAACTAATTAGCAAGATCATTGTGAGAAGGCTGCAACCTCACTTGGACAAAATCATATGCCCTAACAAAACTGCCTTTATTAAAGGTAGGTTTATTAATGATAATGTGCTGCTGGCACAGGAACTCACTTTGGATCTTGATAAAATCAGTAGAG
>JXCR01111503.1:0-17214 GCA_002079205.1 Phalaenopsis hybrid cultivar | reverse complement strand
AAAAATATGGGGTCAGTTTGATTTCATATTTTTCTAAAACTAAAGATATATGTAAATTAAAATGTTCTTCCAAAGTGGGCGATGAGATTTCGATTCTGGTGACTGACAGCTTCTTGTGGGCAACTCCTCTAACCAAAAATAGCACCGACAAGTTTATATTGGTTTTGTTGATCTTATCGGTCAACGCCAATACGCGCGGTGTGCTTGCCCAACACACCCCACCTATTGAAGGTCCATTTGTTGACCTCACTTTTGGTTGAGGTTTAGTTTTTTTTTACTTTAGTAGCCTACTGTGTAGCCATAGGACTTTCCTATTGAATATTCTTTGAAAACTAGAAAAGGAACCCTCACCATTATAAATTCTAAACTCTTCTCTACTCAACTTGAAATTCCACATATTGGTACTAGCCTCCAGCACTTAGTAGGTGGGGTCATTATGGGGGTACTCAAGATGAGTCACCCTTAGGACTGCCGGAACTTAGGGTTGACCCTGGGTATTGGTCTGNCAGAGAGTGTGGGTCGAGTCATAAAATATTACAATGGATTAAATTTTGAAATTAGGATAATCCTATGAGAAAGCATGTAGTATTTGAGCTTCTTAGCAGTGAAAATCAAAGCTATAAAATGCTTCTCGATAGGTGGATACCTTCTCTCTGTTGGTATTAGACGACAACTCAAGTAGTAAAGTGTATTTTCTTTACCCTCATCATTGACTTGGGTTAAGAGGGCTCCAAGAGAGTCATCTAAGGCCGCAGTATAATGTATCAAAGGTTTCCTAGGGAGAGGGGTTGCCAAAATAGGAGGCATCATTAAATATTGTTTAACGTTTTCAAAGGCCCGCTTACATTTCTCTTCCCAAAAAAATTTGGCATCCTTTTTAATTAATGTTGAGAAGGGCTGACACCTACCTGAGAGAATAGAAATAAAGCATCTCAGATATGCCAACTTTCCTTGAAAGCAATGTAGTTGTTTCAATGTTTTGGGTGGAGGCATTTCAAAGATAGCTTTAATTTTATTCGGGTCAATCTTGATTCCCCGATGACGGACAAAAAATCCTATAAATTTCCAGGAGGTGACGCTGAAAGCGCACTTTGAGGGATTCATCTTGAGGTCATATCGTCGTAACCATTCGAACACGATCCTCAAATCATACAAATGGTCTATCTTTCATTTAATTTTGATGGCCAAATCATCCAAATAACATTCCACTTGGTTGTGAATGAGATCATAAAAAATCTTTCTCATAGCTCATTGATGCCCCGGTGTTCTTTAACCCAAACGATATCACTGTGTAGTAGAAAATCTTGATAGGTGTCCTGAAAGATGTAAGTACTACATCTTCTGAAGCCATGTTGATCTGATTGTACCCCAATGATCCATCCATAAAGGAGAAAATCTCATGTGTCAAAGCAAGGTCCACCATCATTTCTGGTATTGGCAGAGAAAATTCATATTATGGACACTCTTTTTTCAAATCTCTGAAGTTGACACACACATAGATTTGTCCACTTTTCTTCTTAACAGGTACAATGTTAGCTAACCATGTAGGGTATTGCTCTTCTCTTACAAAGTTACCGTCTATTAATTTCTTCACCTCGGTAATGACTTGTTGCTCTATCTTGAGGCACATTCTTCTTAGAGCTTGTTTTACTGGGGTATATCTTTGTCCACCCCGAGCTTATGAACAACAACCTCTGCTACCACCTTGAGCTTATGAGCTTAGGGACAAAAGATCAAGTTGGACATTTTGGTAGAATTGGGGTTCCAACCACCTTATATAAGCCATGGACCAAATGAAATCCTTATTTGAGTCCTCTATGTACTGGTCTTAGCTAAACCCTAGCCTAGGGTTAGTGGGTTTAGGGGACCATCTCCATGAGTCTCCCAAATAATCAAGGGATCAATGTAAACAATTTGGGTTCAGGGTTTGTGAGTGATTGTGGTTGAAATTGAGTGAAAGTGAGTGAACTATCTCTAGACCAACACCTAGGGTCAACCCTAAGGTTAAGCAGTCCTAAGGGAACTCTCTTTGAGATCCTCAATACTTACCCCACCTACTAAATGCTAGAGGTTAGGACCAATATGTAGAACTTCAAGTTGAGCAAAGAAGAGTTTAGAATTTCTAATGGTAGGGGTTCTTTTCTAGTTTTCTAGGAATAGTCAATAGAAAAGTCCTATGGCTAGACTCCAGGCTACTAAAGAGGGAAAACTAAACCTCAACCAAAAGTGACTCAACAAACCCCTTGGGGAAGGATTTTGGGGTTAGCATTTTTTTTTTGTTTGGAGGATTTGAGGATTTCTTTCTTGGCTTGATGTTTTTTTTTTACACTCTCTGAAAGCTGTTCAAGGAGAGTTTTAGGGTTGGGATTTTTTATTCGTGCGTNAGAGATCCAAAACTTTATAGTTTAAATTATGTAATTATTAAATAGGCATATGAAACATCAAGTTGTCATATAAGTTCGAGGCGCAGGGTAAAAGGCAATGATGCAAAGAACCACTAATCAGTTTTTCTGATAGAAGAAAATATAAGATCAATATTCAATTAGTAAGATGCTCTTTCACTTCCTTAAGTCATCGGTAGCCCAAACCCTTAAAAGATTTGAGAATTGGTGGTTATAAAAGAACAGATGTTATAGATATTACACAGATACTATAATTTCTAAGAAAAAAGAACAGATACGACACTACACCATAAATACCACACATTAATTAATACATATATACATTTTATACCACCTACATATACACTCCACATATCATATATTACACTTAATATACCTCGTATAAATACATCACATTTTTTATCGATAAATTTAAAATACCCCAAGTATCAAATCATACATCTCATACACCACACATAGATACACTACGCACATTTAATTGATAAGTTTAAATAATACCCAATAAATACCACCTATTAGACATCCAGACACTCACACTATTAATCAATAAGTTCAGATACTACATATCACCTATTAGATATCATGCATAGGTGCTCCACACTTTGATAAATTCAGACTCTATCTCACATGGGTACATTATACCTTTAACATGACAAGTTCAGATACGATTTGGGTTCACCAATCCATTAAATGATAGGGTTTAGGGTTGCCTGACTATAGGGGTGATTCTTTAGTGACTTCTAGTTGATATTGATAGGTTGACTTTGATATATCAGTAGCCTAGAGGATTAGGAAAAGAAAAATTAGTCTAGTATGAGCCTAATCCCAAATTAAAATCTTATATCCCAATTTAAATTTTCATATGCTTATCATGTAGCCTTTCTTTTATAATTTACAAATATTTATCTAATCCCTTTATATTATGTAATTGTAATCTTTTTTGTAACATCAGCAGAGTTAACTCAGTGCACTTTTAGTCGTTTCAAGATTGTTTTCCTGGCATGACGTAAATCCTAATACACTATCTTTTAGGACTTTCTATGATTTTATATTGTATGATATAAGTCCTAAACTTTTTAAGATTCTAAGGTCGTCATTTAGTACAACATAAATCCTCTTTTTTTCTCAAGCTATTTACATATGACATGTAGACACAAGTCCCAAATATCAAAAAAATTTACAAGACTGAAACATAATATAATTTATCTTTCAAAGATGTAAACCCAAACCATAAGTTAGTTTGAGATGTCACTGAATGTTCTTCAATATCTTTGACATCTCCTTCTTTTCACTCCTTTGCATTTCGGAAATAACTGTTCCTATTTAATTGAATCCCATTTGACTTTTACTATAAATAATTATGGAAACTTAAACAATAAATTCTTGAAGATAAAGCCCTGATCTTAATTGAGAGCTTTGTTAGGTGACTTCAGTTGCCTAAAATGTAACTAACTATAGGGGCTTTCTTCTATAGAAAATTAAGAACCCATATTAATCTAACCCTGTCTAGTTTGTGTATTAGATAGGGGAATTTGTCAGCTATAAAGTTCGTAAACCAAAATAGAGTCATAAACTTTTAAGTTTAATTAGTTAAGCTTACTAACAAGTGATACACTCATCTTTTTTAGATGATATATCACTTGTGGTATCGTACTTAGCTATTTAAACTATTAGATGTATGAAATCTATCTGGTCTCTTTATTTTTTTTTAAATAAAGGATACCATTTAAAAAATCAAAATTACATTAAATATTAAATATTAAAATTTAAAATTTTAATTCTAAAATAAAAAATTAGCCGACAATTTCTGGCGACTCTGTTGGGGACTAATTTTTCTCTCCATTCTGATTATGAGGTTTTATCTTAATACATAGATAGTGTACCCATATCCCTAGTGGGTTAGACTATCATTCCTCCATTGATATACTTCACTCATTTATTCCTTGAGTAAGTATTGTCAACTCCCTTGATTCTGGAGCCACTGTTTAATCACCCCAAAATAGAAAGGTTCCAAAATTTTTAAATCTTAAATGAGATGGACTCCCAATAGGTGTGATATGTTAGGGGACGAATCATTGAAGTAAATTTAATGCAAAAAGAGTTTGCTTCAAATCATAAACACGGGTTCTACATGTCCCACTCTTTTCTTTATTAATGATAATTTGATTTAACTAATTAAAACGTCTAAACAAAGTTTAAAATACATATAAAGAGATTTGTTTGGATAAGTCTCAAAAGAGGCACCCGAATAAATAATTTTGTTTGGTTCAAGATATTCATTTTAAAAGGTTGCAATAAAGGCAATTGACATCATGAGTCTAATTTCTAGAAAATTTTAAAGTTACAGAAAATGATGTCACCAAATTTGATCTTCTCCTTTTTCACTGGGATGGATTTAACTGTGAATAAGAGTGAGCTGCCTGACAAAGCTGTCATGCATTTTGGACAACGATTTTGATAGCACTGACATCCAATTTGGAGACATTATTGTTGTGTTAAGAAATAGGACTCCTGAAATAGTGGAACCAATAATGGAATTTAATCTAAAGTCAACATACAAGTTCTTACCCCTAAAAAGGGTATTAGTAGAGAAAGACCCCACTATTGTAAAGTCTACTAAAATTTCTGGAAACACCTCCAAGACAGCTGTGACTACCCCCACTGATCTAGTCACCTCACCTACCACTGTTCCTGCTCAGCTTAAAGAAAAGGGCATTCAAGAAAATGATGAGCCTATTACTGTGGATGGTTCGGTGTTTTTAATAGCACCTTCTGTGTTCAAGATAGGATCCAGTTCAACTAGAACGTAGAGGAGGAACAAGAACCAAAAGATTGTTAAAATTAGGAAAGCAAAAGCTGCTGAGATGATTGCCGCCTCAATTTCCTTGCATGAGAATGAAGAAGTTCGACTTCCTGAGACCTCCCCTCTCTTAGGAGGGAGCAGGTTTCATCCACTATCCATTGCTCTTGATGAGGAAGACATTTGGAGAATTGCTGTTAAACCACCTCAATTCTATAATCGCAACGACCAAGTGAAAGCTAAAAGATTCAAACCATTAGCTTAAGCTCATACAGTCTTTAAGAAATTGACAAAGAAGGAAATATGTTATGTTGTTAAATTTCTCAATAGGATGGGATGTGCAATGTGATTACCGTTTCAATTGCCTTGCATGAGAATGAAGAAGTTAGACTACCTGAGACCTCCCCTCTCTTAGGAAGGAGCAGGTTTCATCCACTTTCTATTGCTCTTGATGAGGAAGATATTTGGAGATTTGCTACTACGCCACCTCAATTCTATAATCAAAACAAACAAGTGAAAGCTAAAAGATTCATACCGTTAGCTCGCTTTTGTACAATCTTTTAGAAATTGACAAAGATTGAAATATGTTCTGTTGTTAAAATTCTCAATAGGATGGAATGTGCAGTGTCACCTTCCCTCTCTTAGGAGAGAGCAGGTTTTATCCACTGTCCATTGCTCTTGATGAGGAAGACATTTGGAGAATTGCTGCTACGCCACCTCAATTCTATAATCACAATGACTAAGTGAAAGCTAAAAGATTCATACCGTTAGCTCGAGTTTGTAGTCTTTGAGAAATCGACAAAGAAGAAAAGATGTTCTGTTGTTAAAATTCTCAATAGGGTGGGATGTGCAGTTTCACCCCAAATGAGAAGTAAGATACTGAAAAAGGATAAGTTTTTTTCATAACCCATAAGAAGGGTTACAAGAAGATGAAAAGTTTTGCTTCTGCAAACCTCTCATAGCTTCCATTCAGATGGTCATCGTGTGAGTCTTGCTTATGCCACTCTGCTACACTGCAGCCCAGAATTCCCTTTAAACAGCATCTAGGAGCCCATGTTTCTTCTACTTCTGTTATTGCCACTCCTACTATTGTTATCTCCCTGAGTTCTAGAGGATTAAGAATGATTAAATCCTATCTCAGATTAAGAGTAAGCATACTAATAATATATGATAAGTCCTTACCTTTGCTAGAGAGGTTAACAAACAATACAAAATTATTTGCTTGTGTGTCTGGTTTAGAAACAAGGATACCCACCAGTTCTCAGCATGTAGATATCACCAATGAATCACCTGATCCCAAAATATTTACAGTTGAGAAGATGGTGTGGCGACCTAGAGTCACTAAACCAACATATGTGAAACTACCCAAGATGGAGAATTCTGGGGAAAAATCCCAGTGTGATGTGTTGCCTACCACGACTACTACTGAGAATATTACTTATCTGTTATCACCAGTTGATTTTAAGTTACCTAAGGAAAATTTGATTGAGAAAAAGTTAGAGAAACTCACAAAAGACAATAAACAATTTTTTTAAGAAAGAAAAGATGAATTGGATGATGAGGAAGATCTGACCGATTAAATGGATGAAGACTTTGCTAAGATAAACATTGATGAGACTAGAGTATCTTCATCCTTACAAGAAGCGTCGATTGAATAAAATGTAGCTAAAATACTAAAAGAGTCATTCAGCAAAAGGATGAGCAGATAGAATACATGAAAAAGAAAATGGAAGAAATGATGGCTGCCATTATGACCTTACAGTGTAAGCCACAGTCCCCAAAAGTAATACCTGCTGAGGTAAATTNCTGTTAAACCACCTCAATTCTATAATCGCAACGACCAAGTGAAAGCTAAAAGATTCAAACCATTAGCTTAAGTTCATACAGTCTTTAAGAAATTGACAAAGAAGGAAATATGTTCTGTTGTTAAATTTCTCAATAGGATGGGATGTGCAATGTGATTACCGTTTCAATTGCCTTGCATGAGAATGAAGAAGTTAGACTACCTGAGACCTCCCCTCTCTTAGGAAGGAGCAGGTTTCATCCACTTTCTATTGCTCTTGATGAGGAAGATATTTGGAGATTTGCTACTACTCCACCTCAATTCTATAATCAAAACGAACAAGTGAAAGCTAAAAGATTCATACTGTTAGCTCGCTTTTGTACAATCTTTTAGAAATTGACAAAGATTGAAATATGTTCTGTTGTTAAAATTCTCAATAGGATGGAATGTGCAGTGTCACCTTCCCTCTCTTAGGAGAGAGCAGGTTTTATCCACTGTCCATTGCTCTTGATGAGGAATACATTTGGAGAATTGCTGCTATGCCACCTCAATTTTATAATCACAATGACTAAGTGAAAGCTAAAAGATTCATACCGTTAGCTCGAGTTTGTAGTCTTTGAGAAATCGACAAAGAAGAAAAGATGTTCTGTTGTTAAAATTCTCAATAGGGTGGGATGTGCAGTTTCACCCCAAATGAGAAGTAAGATACTGAAAAAGGATAAGTTTTTTTCATAACCCATAAGAAGGGTTACAAGAAGATGAAAAGTTTTGCTTCTGCAAACCTCTCATAGCTTCCATTCAGATGGTCATCGTGTGAGTCTTGCTTATGCCACTCTGCTACACTGCAGCCCAGAATTCCCTTTAAACAGCATCTAGGAGCCCATGTTTCTTCTACTTCTGTTATTGCCACTCCTACTATTGTTATCTCCCTGAGTTCTAGAGGATTAAGAATGATTAAATCCTATCTCAGATTAAGAGTAAGCATACTAATAATATATGATAAGTCCTTACCTTTGCTAGAGAGGTTAACAAACAATACAAAATTATTTGCTTGTGTGTCTGGTTTAGAAACAAGGATACCCACCAGTTCTCAGCATGTAGATATCACCAATGAATCACCTGATCCCAAAATATTTACAGTTGAGAAGATGGTGTGGCGACCTAGAGTCACTAAACCAACATATGTGAAACTACCCAAGATGGAGAATTCTGGGGAAAAATCCCAGTGTGATGTGTTGCCTACCACGACTACTACTGAGAATATTACTTATCTGTTATCACCAGTTGATTTTAAGTTACCTAAGGAAAATTTGATTGAGAAAAAGTTAGAGAAACTCACAAAAGACAATAAACAATTTTTTTAAGAAAGAAAAGATGAATTGGATGATGAGGAAGATCTGACCGATTAAATGGATGAAGACTTTGCTAAGATAAACATTGATGAGACTAGAGTATCTTCATCCTTACAAGAAGCGTCGATTGAATAAAATGTAGCTAAAATACTAAAAGAGTCATTCAGCAAAAGGATGAGCAGATAGAATACATGAAAAAGAAAATGGAAGAAATGATGGCTGTCATTATGACCTTACAGTGTAAGCCACAGTCCCCAAAAGTAATACCTGCTGAGGTAAATCTATTGGGTGTTATTCAGATTGATGATAACAATAAGGATTCTACATCCATGAACCAAGAAGAACAACATAAGAAAGAACTTGTTCCAAATTTAATAATGGAAAAGGATAATAAAAGTGTGATAGAACAATAGGTGAGAGAAAACTTGGCATAATCTAAAGGCAGAGCATCAATTCTAAAGGGTAGACCCTATCCTGAAAAATATGATATCGTATAATATCCCAAATTTTTCATACAACCTCAGTTCAAAACTTTTGATGGAACGGGGAATCCTTGACACCATGTTGCGCATTTTCACACCAGTTGTTGCAATGCAGGAGGAAATGATGCATTACTTTTCTGACAGTTCGTTAGTAGCTTGTCAGGAGTCGCATTTGACTGGTATGCTAAATTGTTGAATGGTTCTATTAAGACATTTGTAGAACTAGAAAATCTCTTTATCAAACGATTTGTTGGGGCTCAACACCACATCACAGTTGGTGATTTAGTGGTTGAGAAACAAAAAAAGGATGAGACTTTAGTAGACTATATTCTATGATGGAGGAATCTGAGCATGAAATGTGAACCTCAGCTTCAAGAAAAAAATGTGGTTGAGATATTATTGAAGAGTATTAATGGACCAGTTGCATTCCTTCTCAAGGGGTTTACAGTTAAAACTTTTGAAAAATTGCTTAGCAAAACTGGAAGTCTTCATGAAGAAGCGAAGAAACTTGGTTTCATCGAGAAGTTCAGAAAATAGATATCCACAAAAATCTTCGAGAAAAAGTTTGGAACTATTGTAATTATTGACAAGGGTAAACAACTGCTAGAAATAAAGGTTGAACAATCGCAACAAAGCCATCAACCTCGTCAGCAATACCACCCATAGTCATCCCAACAAAGGTTTTACCATATAGATAACAGACCAGTCCCGACCATAGCAGAACAATTAAACAAAGTATATCCTTTTAAGGATGTGGCAGATGGAAAATTTTTTTGTAATTTTATTAAGAAGCCATAATTCAAATTGACTGAACTTAAGAAGCCCTATCAAGTTGATAAGAAGGATATCTCCGTGTATTGTCCATATCATAGAATGATTGGGTATACTCTGGAAAATTGCTTTTCTTTTATGAATTGACTGGAAAACAATCTCAAGAAAGGGAACATAATGATCCCAAAAGAGTATATGATAGAACCTGGAGAAGGTTCATTAAATACAATTTTGGTTGAGCTTATTGTTCTAATTGATCCTTACATAGTCGATGATGGATGGAATACAGTTTGGACAAGATCTTCGAAGAAGATACTGAATCAGATTTAGAACACTTCATTATAAGCTGCAATTCAGAATCCAGAACCTGCTAAACCAGCATTATCAATTACAGTAGGAGAAGATTTGAAAAAAATTGAAGAATTCATTGAAAAGCCTAAGCGTGAAATGAGATATGATTGCTCAAGATTAGTTTCCATGGATTTGGGAGAGAAATCTCTCAAACCATTGGCTGTATGATTTCTTCTATGCTCTTCCAGGGGAGCGTAATACTATGGAATTTTATTTTGGCTACGTTTTAGTTATTTCTATTGATGATGTGATTTATGGTAACCAATCTAATCCAAATAATAATCACAATCCTCATAACTATCTCAAATTGTACAAAATTTTTATACATGTAATGCTGATCTGGGAAAGGATATTGATGGTAATAATTATGATTCAGAACTTAATGCACCCATCTTTGAATTTCATGGATCGGCGATCACAATAGAATTAGAATCTTTAGATTCATAGGAAACCTTGGAAGAATCAGTTACTCCAACTCACATGGAGGCAATACCGTAGTTAACTCATAATTTAGAAGAGATAACAGAAATAAATTTGAGAAGCAGAAATGTATTGCCTCTGAGAATGGGTCTAAAGGATACTGCAAAATAAGCAGTTATTCAGGATAATCCAGTTCCACCAAACAATGAAGTACCTGTTCAAAAATAAAATGAGGAACCAAGAATTAAGGTGGACTACAATGTGCTAGTCCATCAGAGGAGCATATTCGATGCCCTGATCTTATCCAAGTAAATGATGGAAGCTTTCNCTCTAGTTCTGAAATCAATGTAAAACTAGAAGATGATCTTTCTTTCGAATTAATGGAATTACTTGTTGATTGGTACTCACCTTGTGTTCAAAATTTTGCTCAGCATGGTATGGTGCCTAAACAATGGTAAAAAAATCATTCATAATACTTTGAAAAACTTTGGAATAATAATAATAATAAATTCAAATCTAAACAAGGTCTTAGGTTTGACACAGTAGGACCTGTTGATGATACAAAATTCTACCTATTTCTTACTAGTGAACTTGATGAAGATTATTTAGAAGTTTTGAACAACTATGAAGATTGTACAATTTAGGATGTCCCACTAGAATTTGAGAAGGAGATCAAATCAACAGTAAATGAGTTACAAGAAATTAACCTATGTACCGAAAAGGAACCGAGGCCAATTTTCATTAGCTTACTACTTGATGTAGAAGAGTCTATGAATATGATTAAGCTATTGACAAATTTTAAAGACTGTTTCACATAGAGTAACAAGGAAATGCCTTGATTGGCATTAGAAGTTGTAGTACATAAGTTGGGCCTAGATCCTACTACAATTCCAGTTAATCAAGCTTTAAGAAGAATGCGTCTTGATATTGAACAACAAGTTATAAATGAAGTCAAGAAATTGATAGACGATAAATTCATACAGGAAGAACAAAGCCTGACATGATTCGCTAGTATAGTACCAGTTAAGAAAAAAAAACAGGCAAATATGGATCTGTGTAGACTTTAGAGATTTGAATAAAGCTTGCCAGAAAAGATGAGTTTCCTCTTCCAACTCCAGAATTGATGGTGAATATTAAGTCATCCCATAAAATTTTTTCTTTTATGAAGGGATCGTCCGGGCACAATCAGATAAAAATGGCTTCAGAAGATAAAAAATTTACAGCTTTCTAAACACCAATAGGAGTTTCTTGTTATATAGTAACATCTTTTAGACTGAAGAATGTTGGTACAACATATCAACAAGCAATGACAAGAATTTCTTATGACCTCATTCACAATAAAGTAGAATGTTATGTAGACGATTTGGTCATCAAAAACAAATAGAAAGAAGATCATTTATATGATTTGAGAATTATTTTTGAGAGATTACAAAAATTTAACCTTCAAATGAATCCCTTAATGTGCGCAATCGGTGTGACTTCCAGGAAATTTTTAAGGGTTGTTGTTCGCCACTGCGGGATTGAAATTGATCTGGGGAAAGTTAAAGCAATCTTGGAGATGCCACCCACTAAAAAATTAAAGTAATTACTGTCCTTTCAAGGGAGGTTGGCGTATCTAAGACGCTTTATCTCTAACTTGTCAGGTAGATGTCAACATTTTTCTGCGTTGACTAAGAAAGATGCAAAGTTTACCTGGGATGATAATTGTCAATGTGCTTTTGAGAGTATTAAACAATACCTAACAACACCTCTTGTTTTGGCAGCACCTATTTTGGGTAGACATTTAATAATTTATACTACAGCTTTGGATGACTCCCTCGAAGCTCTGCTAACCCAAGTCAATGATGAGAATGCTCTTTATTATTTAAGTCGTCGTTTAATACCAGCAGAAATAAAGGATCCTTCGATTGAGAAACATTGTTTGTCTTTAATCTTCGAAGTTCAGAAATTTCAACACTACATGCTTTCTCATAAAGTCAACTATATTTCAAAGTTCAATCCAGTGCAATATTTAATGACCCAACAGAAGCTTTCTGGTAGATTAGCGAGGTGGGCCATGGTATTATTGCAATTTGATTTAACTTTTGTTCCACTTCAAGCTGTGAAGGGGCAGATTTTAGCAGATTTCCTTGCAGTGCACCCGTTACTTGTTGATTCTCCTCTCAATGATGATTTAACATATGAATAAAAAATGAATTTGAAAAATTACAAGACTCAACGTTAGGAATTATATTTTGATGGGGCTTCTTCAACACAAAGGGTTAAAGAACTGCAAACAATAATACCTGGTAAAGTAGGAATTGGACTAATCTTCATTACATCGTAATAAGAAATGTTAAGGTAGTCTTTCCATTTAATAGAACCATGTATGAATAACGAGGCAGAATATAATGATAATAGAGTTACAATTGGCAATATCAATGGGTATAACTGACATTAATATCTACGGAAATTTACAGTTGATTATTCAACAGGTTGCTGGACAATACAGAATTTTGAAACCTAAATTGGAACAATATCACCGTTATATAATGAAGTTATTAGAACAAATTCCAAATGTGACAATGTACAAAATCCTAAGGGTAGAGAATACTCTTGCAAATGTTTTAGCTAGACTCGCTAAGGAATTTACATGTCCACAAGAAAATTTCATTAATATAAATCTTCAAGGACTTCAAGTTCTATCTCAAATTGATATAGATACTTTGGATAAATTGGGTAAAAAAGAAATAGTAATGGCAACTACTGAAACTGCAGAAGATTGGCGTCAACCTTTTATAGAATATTTACGGACAGGAAAGTTGCTAGATGACAAGTCAGTGGTGCGTTAGATAAAGAAAAGAGCCTTATCATATTCTTTAATAAATAACGACCTTTACCGAAGATCTTTTGAACAAATGTGGTTGACATTCATGAACAATTCAAAAGCTCAAGAAATCATTAAAGAGGTACATTCAGGACTTTGCGGCGCTCATCAGTCAGGTACGAAAATGAAAATGAAAATCCAAAAGTTTGGGTATTACTAGCCTGCGATGATGACCGACTATATAAAAATTGCCAAAAGTTGCACCAATGACAGGTGCTTGGAGTGGTCTTACATCACCCCCCAAATGTGCTACAGTCAATGGTCGTGTCATTGCAGTTTGAATTTTGGGGCACATGTGTGGTGGGTCCTATAGACCCTCCATCTTTAAAGGGACATCGGTTCATTCTAGCCGCTACCAATTATTATTCAAACTGGGCAGAGGCAATACCGTTGAGAAAAGTAAAAGCACACTATGTATTACAGTTTTTTAGGAATCAAGCCATTTACCATTTTGGGTTACCATGTAGAATTATCTCACATAATGGGTCTGCATTCAAAATCACAAAAATCAATAACTTCGTCAGAAGACACGAAATAGATTGGTTTTATTCAACAATTTATTACCCGAAGGCTAATGGATTGGTCGAGGATTTTAATAATACTCTCATCCAAATTCTAAAGAAAACCTTGGATGAAAAAAATGAATTGGCACGAGCAGTTATTAGAAGCCATATGGGCTTATAGAACTATGTTCAGAACTCCAACTCAGTCTAAACCTTACGCTCTTGTGTATGTGTATGAGGCTATGCTACCTTTAGAAGTTTAACTTCCATCTCTCAGAGTTACCATCGCCAAAAAAATTATCACTGATGAGAATGTCAGATTACGACTAATAGAATTAGAAAGCTTGGAAGGAAAACAACTAATATCTCAACAAAGTTTGGATTTATATCAAGCTAGAATGAATCAAACACATGACAAAATAGTCCGCCCTAGAACTTTCAAAGATGGTGACTTGGTTCTTGTCCTTAGAAGACCTATTTTTGTGCATCGCAAAATAAGGGGTAAATTTGAACCAACATGGGAAGGAACATTTGTGGTCAAAAAAGTTTACTCTAGAGGCGCTTACCAATTAATAGATTGTCAAGGAGAATGACCTATGCTTCCTATCAATAGATGACATCTGAAAAAGTACTACGCATCAAGATGTTTCAAAAGAAAGTTAGGTCCGAACTTAAATTTGTAATAAAAATACTTGAATATAAGAAACTAATTTTACAATAAATTCTATATATATAATTCAATATACAAAATTTTTTCTTCTTTCTTCTTTCATAATAGTTTGAATTATTAAAATAAACCTAATACACACACACACACACACACATAAATATAAATAAAACTATGTACATAAGAAATATACTTTTTTTTTAAAAAATAAATATATAATTAATGAATTCATATTGTTCTTGCTTAAGCCCGATCTGACATACCAATTATTTTCCTATTGTTGTGCAGAAAAATGTCAGGAGGAAGGTTGATCTTTACCTTCAAGAATGGCATTGGTTTTGTCTTTAACAATGAAAAGTTTGAAGAAAGGCCAGTGATTTAATTTGATCTCAACTTTGACCAAATAGAGCTAGATTACAAAAGTTCAGCCTTGACCATGATCAACAAAGAAGAATTCTGTGAGCAAAAGCCTTTATTGAAATTCAAAAGTAAGAATCAATTCACCGCTAAAAAGAAAAAAAAGTTAGAAAAATTTGATGAAGCGAAGTCAAGTAACGCTGCAACTAATCAAATGAGGTCAATGGTGATGGTCAAGTTAGGATTTTAAGGGATTAGGATTTTTCTTGGTCAAGTTAGAAATTTTCTTTAAAAAATCTTACTTTTGCATTAAAAAAAATTATATAGATAAATTAAATTTTGAAAAATCACACTTTGTCCTCTGATGTCTCAATTACCCATGAGTGAGGTAGGATACAAATTTCAAAGTCATTTGGATTAAATTTGATGAATTATAAAGTGATAGAGCCTTAGAGGCAAATGTGTAATTTTGGAAATTTAGCCTTAATTAACATTTAGACCTAATTTCAGAAAGGGAAATGGGAAATCTTTGATTCTAATTAACATATTTGGGTGATTGAAATACAAGGGGTTAACTGGAAGAAACCAACCTCACTTTTCCTAATTAAAATTGATAAATTTGAAATTTCCTTAAATTGCATAAATTTGAGAGTCTAGCCGATCAAATGATTCTAGATTTGGGGGTATGATTTTAGGTTTCAATAACTCATAAATTTGATACCACTATTTGATGAACAAAAAAAAAACATGAATCATCACCAACACTTATAAGTCAATTTCATTTGCAATGTCTAAGACGACCAAAATCTTAAGGGCTTAGTAGTGACTTAGGCTAAATCAAGTTTCATTTAAATAAGGATTCAAAAAGTAAACATCATTGAAAATTAAAATATCTTCAAACACTACAAGCCTATGTCAAAATTTGGCTAAGTTTCTTAAACTTGCCTCTTTAAGGGTCTTCACCCACATACTTCTTAAATTGAATTACGAGTGATAATTACCCTATTCTTAGGGATAATTGAGACATCAATGCTCACTGAGCACTAAGGGTATTTACAGGATGAATTATTAAACAATATAATAAGTTTAAAAAAACTCAAGATTTTCCACCAGGCAGTGTTAAAACTCAGAATTATGTAGAATAAAGTGGAATACTCGATTATTTCATTGATACGAACAAGGGTATAAATAACCCTTACAAGAACTCTATAATAANTTTTTTTTTTTTTAAATGGTTTTTGGTAATGTCTGGCCAAACGCCAAAGCATCTTTGTTGTCATGGTTTCTTGGGAGCCGTGTACAGAAGTGAAGTAAGATCCCCCGACTTTCTGAAAGTCCTCGGAGAAGGAGAATCCTCCAAAATATCAGCTCATGCATTTTTAGGTGATGGCGGTGGTGAGTAGCCTTCACGGCGTTGTTTGGACGACAGAGAATCACAGGGATGGACATCTTGTGGAGAATTAAGTCGGTGTTGATGCGGCGGGGAACCATAATGGTGATCATCGGTGTCATATCCGATGTCAAGATCGCTCCCTTCACTATTGCTGGCTGGAGGCTTGACGACCATGCTGCTGAGGTTGAAGCCAATGCGCACTCGAAGATGGTTCAAACTCACGGGAGAACATCTTTGTAATTCTTTCCATGACTTCTGTAACCTAACGAGGAGGTGAGGAATTAGGGATTTGGAGAAGAAGAAAAAATCGTCGTTTCAAATATCAAGATGAATGTCCCTCCCTTCCTGCACATAGGATGGCAGGAAGAGAGTCCGACAATTCTCAAAGGACTGGTGGCTAGGGTACGAAATCTCTCTCTGATACCATGTTAAAACTCAGAATTATGTAGAATAAAGTGGAATACTCGATTATTTCATTGATACGAACAAGGGTATAAATNCGGCCGGAAACGCAGCTTCCCCTGACGCTTTGGCAGGGAAGAAAGATATTGCAGGAGCCCTGATGCTTTGACAGGGAAGAAAAAAATACTGCAGGAGGAAGGGCCGGTGATGGATTTTACCGGCATTGTTTGATCCACGGCAGTGATATCTCCGGCGGGATGATGATGAGGCGGGTGGCGGCATGCTGGTGTCGCCCTGGCTGGAGCCCCATCGCTGGTCCAGGCATAGAAAGATACAACACATAAAGTTTTTTTTTTTTTTTAATGGTTTTTGGTAATGTCTGGCCAAACGCCAAAGCATGTTTGTTGTCATGGTTTCTTGGGAGCCGTGTACAGAAGTAGAGTAAGATCCCCCGACTTTCTGAAAGTCCTCGGAGAAGGAGAATCCTCCAAAATATCAGCTCATGCATTTCTAGGTGATGGCGGTGGTGAGTAGCCTTCACGGCGTCGTTTGGGCGACAGAGAATCACAGGGATGGACATCTTGTGGAGAATTAAGTCGGTGCTGATGCGGCGGGGAACCATAATGGTGATCATCGGTGTCATATCCGATGTCAAGATCGCTCCC
>JXCR01111486.1:3990-16978 GCA_002079205.1 Phalaenopsis hybrid cultivar | reverse complement strand
CAGGAGGAGACACTAATATTTTTTATGTGAA
Organism: Phalaenopsis hybrid cultivar; assembly: GCA_002079205.1. NCBI lineage: Eukaryota > Viridiplantae > Streptophyta > Magnoliopsida > Asparagales > Orchidaceae > Phalaenopsis > Phalaenopsis hybrid cultivar. The sequence continues at coordinate 16,947 of JXCR01111486.1, read as the reverse complement.
ATAACCCTGAAACTGAAAAAGACCACAAAAAATTCATTATGTAATTGTAAGTATATATGTTTACTTTTCTCCTTAATTAGAAAATATGAATTTATAAAGTTGATAATCACATATACTTAACAATTTTTTAGTTATAATAATTATAATTGGGCTACAACAAATATAGCTCTTGGCTATATGACAATGATTGGCTACAAAAACTTAGGTGATGTTTGTAATAATAGTCATTGGCCACAAAGGCTATAGTCGGAGGCTGTAATAGCAGTAGTTGGTCAGAGAAGTTATAGTTGGAAACTGTAACACTAGTAGTCGGCCACAAAGACCGTAGTGTTGGCTACAAAGCTTGTAGTCGGTCATAGAGACCGTATTTGATAACTACAATAGCGTTTATTGATCACAAGGGCCTTAATTTATTTTTATAGATAATAATTACTAGGCAGATCAACAAGCAGACCACTCAATGTTTATGCATTTGCATATCTAACACTAGAACTTTAATTTTAGCATACCCTTACCTATGCATGAAAAGATATATTTCACTTTTTAAAAGTTAAAATGGTGGCATTTTTTATATGGTATTATTGAATCCTTTTAGAATATAGGGTCTCGAATTGTTCATGAGTACATAAACCTTGGCAAACACCTTTTTTTTAGAAAAAATCTGGAAGAAAGAGACGAGACTAGCTCGAGAATGAGATACAGAGGCCTCTCTTGTGTCTCGTATGACCTTCATGACCTGTTCTCTCAACTCATTGTTTTGCTACATTATGAACCTTATGGTGTAATCTATCAATCTTCTTCGTCATTCTTTATGTGGAAAAGTTCTTTTTATAAAGTTTGAGTTTGAACTTCATGCTCATTGAAACTTTCAAGATGTTGAGTCCTTTTAGGACATGGAGTCCCTTAAGGTCTTTGGGATACGTTAAAATCCTATTAGCATTTAGTAGGAGATGAAGAAATAAAAAAAAGAGAAGAAGGAACCACTGGGAAGAGAGAGCTCAGTCTCTACCTTTTTTTTTCACCATTGACCCCTATTTATAAGTCTTGAGTCTTCTTTTTTCATGGTACTAATAAATATATAAAAAGATATATAAAATTATATCACATCCTATAACTATATATCATTTGGTACAACTTTATATCACATCATATAATTTTATGTCACATTCTACAACTTTATGTCACATCTTACATCTTTATGTAACATCTTGTAACGTTATGTCATGCATGTAGCTTTATGTCATATCCTATAGTTGACAGTTCAACAACTAGACAATTCAATAGTTGAGTGGTTTGACAATTCAAGATTTTTGGTTGAATTGACAATCATACAACTGAATAATTTGACAATTTAGCAATTCAACAGCTGTACGCCAATTCAACAACTGAGCAATTCAACGTTTAGTTAATCCAACAATTTGACAGCCGGACATTTCAACAATTGGACTATTCTGCAATTAAGGAGCATTGTTGTTCAACATCCAGCAATTCAGTTCGACAATTTAACAGCTCAACAATTAAAAAATTTGGCTATTCACAGGGTCGTTAGTTTGTCAGTTCAACAAATTGAGAGTTTTCCAGTTCAACAATTAGCCAATTCGCCAGTTTGGCAAATAGGTAATTTACCTGTTCGGTAGTTTGACTCTTCGGAATCAAAGCTTAAGTATTAGATATATAAATACATATGAATTGGGCGGTATTTATGTAAATTCCCTTAATTATTTTTGTTGGGACATAGTGTTGAAGCATTTCAAATATTTCTAATGAACTATAAAACTAATGTAGAAGCATGATATACAATTAAATCGTTAAAAATTCAGTAAACTATTAACAATAAAAGTTAAAATTTTTATTGTAATCTTCAAAATGTGAACCCTTTTATTATAAACAAAAAATATTTACATATCTTATTATAAATATTGAAATTTTGAAAATCATATACAAAATTTACTTAAAAAAAAAAAAAATCTAATTTTTAATGCATAAGTTTAAACCACGAAAGTGTTATGCATGTAAATATGAAGATTCAAGTGTGAGATATATAAATACATAAGAATTGTGTGCTGCATACATAAATTTCCCTAAACTTTATGCTTAATTAATGTTAAAAGCTGTTAGGCTCAAATCACCTTAAGCATTGCCATGAAAATCAATCCTTTTTTTTTTCTTAATCTTATTAAATTATTTTCATCTAGACATCATAAGTAGGCAGAAAAATGCTTAAATAATAATTTAAAAAAGCTCAGTTTGAAACTTTGCATAATTGATAATTAAATTGTTTTAGATTTATGAAATTGATACATGAAAAAACAAATGGAACCTAACTTGTGTGTTCGTATATCTCACAGCCAAACTCTGATTATAAGTTGTTCATGTTCAATTCGAGCTTTTGAGTCGAGCTTCAAAAGTATGTTTATACTTAGCTTATTTAGTATTTTCAATATTCATATTTGATTTGTGTTTGATTTGTTTATATTAATTAAAAAGCTAAAATTCAAATGAGTATTTAATTTTCTTATAAAATTAATATTTTATTTGTATAATTTTTTTTTATAAAAAACTAATAAACAAATAAAAAATTTAAATGTGTAGTACATAGCAATTAACAAATGAACTTACAAATCTATATAAATAATTGATTAAATAGATTTCAAAATAGCATCTAACTTGTTCATGTCAAACAAATAATATAATATATAAGTTGTAATTTTTTTCCCATCAAATAATATAAATAAGTAATGCCAAAATTATTTATTGAAATAAAATAATAATAAATTTGCATTAAATTTTTGTGATATACTCATAATATATTACCATTAAATATATTATTAAGGCTTTGAGAAGGAGACCGTGGTCGACGGTCGGTGTTGAAGTTTAACTCATTCTCAAGGTTTTAAGTTCTCTCTCAAGCCTCTAGCTTCGTTACCGTCTATCCGGTGGGCCGCCGCCGATTAGCCCCCGTCGACCATTGTCAACAAATCCCGACCACCGTCGCGCACTACTGTCGTCATCAACCACTATCTTTTCGTCATCAACCCCTGAGCACCGTTAATCACCTCCAATCACCGTCAACAACCTCCGACCGAAAGCCGCTAGTTGACGTAGCATTTTGGAAAACCTAATAATCATTTCTAGTCGATGGAAAATGAGTATATGTAATCTTCAATTTATAGTGAATTTTTATATATGATTTTTTTTTATAGGTTTTTCACATAAAAAGTTATGACGTCATTAATAGGTGTTTTCATTTACCCAAATGAATTTTGAATTCTCTTACAACGCTAAGACGATAATCCATTACTCTACTGCCGTTAATTTTCTAACCTATCAAATATATTATTAAATATGTTCTTATTAAATATATTTTATTTAAATATGATACAAGGATAAAACATTTAAGAAGTAATTTATTAAATAATAAATCAATTTATTGGCGTACACTGACGGATGAGTTGGAATATAATCAAATTTAATTGTTTAAATTTCAAGTTTCTAAAATATATTTAAACTTATTTTTTTATTAATTTGAATAAATATATTTAAATATTAATCGAGCCAACTTCGAATTATTGCATTGATTCATTTAGAGCCCTAACCTTAACTCCATTTGGAAATACGACTCACCGACAATTATGTGATGACTGACATGTATTATTTATTTATTTGGACATTAAATGTAAATATATAAATTGAATGGGACATGGAAGCAAATTACTGTTTATTGCCATTTGGAATTTGAAAGAGAACCGCCGAACCGGGCGCGGGCGGCCGAGTTGGTCGAATGTGACCGGTGGGTCCACTTGTCGATCTCTACAGATTAACTACTCTATTTTTAATACTTTTCCGAACGATTTTTTTACTATTTTATAATTTATTTTAACTTTTCCCCCCATTTTCTCCGCTCTTCTTTAAAGTGAGAAGAAATTAGGGTTGGGCTTTCCTCATCTTCTCAAAATCTCTCCCCTCTTCGCGGCGTTCCATTTGCGGGCATCGGTTCTCTTTCGCCGCCGTGCGGAGAGAGAAAAAGCGGGAGTGAGGGGTGGGAAGAAAGAGGGGTAGGGTTTTAGAAGGGGTAGAGATGAGGGAGATCATCAGCATCCACATTGGGCAGGCGGGGATCCAGGTTGGTAACTCTTGTTGGGAGTTGTACTGCCTAGAGCACGGGATCCAACCCGATGGCATGATGCCAAGGTTTGCTTGCTATTCTTTCCTTTTTTTTTTGGTTTCTTTTTTTTTGGGTGGAAGGATTTAGGGTTAGATCTTAGAATGGTTCGTCGTTTTTGAATCTGATTGTTGGGTGTCACGGCCATTGAACGTTGTTCGTCGCGCGGATTGATTCTCTGACATGGATCTGTTAATATAAGATGTATTGGATCGGTTTACTGCCCACAAAATGGCATCTTTGTTGTTTCTTTAGTTCGAGTGAACTGTCGAGGTTGTAACTCAAGTATTCTTGTGGATCTGTAGGCTTTTGTTTTTTTTTTCCTTTTTGTTGTCTTGATTTCTCTGATTTGAGCGTACGCAAGTCTGTTTGGATGGTAGTCTATGCCTGAAATATTTTGTTATTTATTTCCATTTTTTTGGAAAAAAAATGGCAAAATTTATAGCGTAAACTTTTTTTCTTCACTAGATGCGTGTTTCTGCTTATTTGCTGGAATGGTTTAGCCTGTTCCACTTTGAGGCTCTTATTCCTTGAGATCTGCTTCTTTCTTCTAAAATCTGGTTGTTCTTTACTACTCGTTCTCCTTGAGAAACTTGTCTGATGTTCTTTTTTCTTTCACTGTTTCATTCTTTTGTAGCTTATTTTTATTTTTGATTAGTAAGTTTGCAATTGCTTTAAGGGTAGTCTTGTTGAACTTATAATACGTTGTCCTAGTGTAGCATGTTAGGATTTTTAAAACGTGTCCCTATTAGCAGGAGGAGTGAAGTTTTTTTTTTTTTGAGTTGTTTCACTCCGATGCATGTGTTTGTGTCGTGTCTAAAACTTTAGTCCTGCATTCTGTGATGATTTATGTTTATTTGGAATTTTATTAGACATTGCTACTTGATCTGATTGTCTCGTTCTCACTTTATTGTTAACATTGGACAGTGATACGACAGTGGGTGTTGCTCATGATGCTTTCAACACCTTCTTCAGCGAGACAGGTGCTGGTAAGCATGTTCCAAGAGCAGTGTTTGTAGATCTGGAACCAACCGTGATCGATGAGGTGAGGACTGGTGCCTACAGACAACTCTTTCATCCAGAACAATTGATTTCTGGAAAGGAAGATGCTGCAAACAATTTTGCTCGAGGACATTACACAGGTTTTAAAAATTACTTCTTTTTGTTTCTTTTAGAAATGTAAACGGTTTCCTTGTGGTTTGTGGATTGGGACTCAAATTTATTTTCATATATGAAATGCAGTGGGAAAGGAGATTGTGGACTTGTGCCTTGACCGGGTTAGAAAATTAGCAGACAATTGCACTGGTTTGCAGGGTTTCTTAGTTTTCAATGCTGTCGGTGGTGGCACTGGATCTGGATTAGGCTCTTTGTTGTTGGAGAGGTTGTCTGTGGACTATGGAAAGAAATCAAAACTTGGCTTTACCATCTATCCTTCCCCACAGGTATAAAAATTATTTTTTATTTCTCTTCTGCTTTTTCTTTCTGCTAGATTAATCATAAACCAAATGTTTTTTTTTAATATATTCCCTTATGTTGTGAATTGGGAAATTTGTATACATACCACAGAATTCTTATGTATTTACTTATCTAACACCTGGAGTCTAGTGTTTACACTCATAACATATGCATGAGCTTAGTGTTTACACTCATACCACCTTGGTGTCATGATCCTATGCATGAAAAGGTGTATTCCACTTTTTTAAATTTAGTGATGATGCTATTTGGATGTGATTCTAATGATTTGAGTGATATGCGTGTAAATATGAAAGTTTAGATGTTAGATATGTAAATACATAAGAATTTCGTTTTATGTATATTCTGAAAGATTCTTCTCGTCTTCGTTATGCCAGCTATTTGTTAGAATAANGAATTTCGTTTTATGTATATTCTGAAAGATTCTTCTCGTCTTCGTTATGCCAGCTATTTGTTAGAATAATTTTTTGGGTAGTGCGGTTTTCTCTGATGACTTTGATTCTCGGTTTACAGAAGATAATTTTTCTTAATTTTTTTGAACATTTCCAACAGTTTTAGGAGCTGTTTAGTAGCTTCTTTTGATAGAATTTAGCATTGGATTTACTAAATTCAGTCAAATGGTAAAATGCAAGAGTTTGATAGATTTATGATTTTTTGGATTTAGAAGCTCCAATTTTGCCTGTGACNTTAGGAGCTGTTTAGTAGCTTCTTTTGATAGAATTTAGCATTGGATTTACTAAATTCAGTCAAATGGTAAAACGCAAGAGTTTGATAGATTTATGATTTTTTGGATTTAGAAGCTCCAATTTTGCCTGTGATTTGGCTTAAACCCAGTTTTACTGAATCCAGAAATTAGGTGGATCTACTGATTTATCAAATTGTAAAATGCATGAGTTTAATGGATTTATTAATTTTTAATTTTAGAAGCCCCAATTTTGCATGCGGTTTGGCTTAAATCCAGTTTTACTAAATCTAGAAATTAGGTGGATCTACTGATTTATCAAATCCTTTTAACACTAGATCTTACTTGCAGCCAAACAGCCCCCTAGTGTTTAGCAGGTCTAAGTACATATAATTATTACTTAAACTATGACTATATGTATATATTAAAAATCTTTACTTCAATTGTTACTTTCCCGTTTCCACTGTAACTCATGTAAATCAGAAGTTTTACTGCAATGCTTGTGTTTTACTACCACCACATTTGTTTCATTTGTCTCTCTGATTTCTTTTTTTGCACATGCCTCGAAAGCAATTAATAATGACTTTAAAGGTGCATGGCGCTCTTCTGACTTACGTATGGCGCTCTTCTGACTTACGTATGGCCAGCCCACGTGCATGGCAGCTGTTGTGGGCCTCTCTATTATTGTGTTTGCGTCTGTATTCAAGTTGAAGATTGTTGGTCTTGTTTAATAGGCATTGATGCTAGCTGTTTATGCTCTCATTCGNCGTCTGTATTCAAGTTGAAGATTGTTGGTCTTGTTTAATAGGCATTGATGCTAGCTGTTTATGCTCTCATTCGTGTGGGGGGAACGCCTTGTTCTATTTTGAATTAGTCTCCATATATATTGATTCCAGTTTTTTGTTTAATTCAGGTTTCCACAGCAGTTGTTGAGCCATACAACAGCGTCTTGTCCACTCACTCCTTGTTGGAGCACACCGATGTTGCTGTTCTTTTGGACAACGAGGCCATTTATGATATCTGCAGGCGTTCTCTTGATATAGAGAGGCCGACTTACACGAACCTAAACCGTTTAATCTCTCAGATCATTTCATCCCTGACCACATCTCTTAGGTTTGATGGAGCCATCAATGTTGATATCACCGAGTTCCAGACCAACCTCGTACCTTACCCCCGAATCCATTTCATGCTTTCTTCATATGCTCCGGTCATCTCTGCTGAAAAAGCATACCACGAACAACACTCTGTTCCTGAGATAACTAATGCCGTGTTCGAACCCTCGAACATGATGGCAAAGTGCGACCCAAGGCACGGGAAGTACATGGCTTGCTGCCTAATGTACCGTGGAGATGTCGTCCCCAAGGACGTTAATGCTGCCGTCTCCACAATTAAAACAAAGAGAACAGTTCAATTTGTTGATTGGTGAGATTCATAACCTTCCGGTTTGGCAAAATTTATTGAAATGAGGGAGGTTTTGTGATGTGTGTATATTTTGCAGGTGCCCAACTGGTTTCAAGTGTGGAATCAACTATCAGCCTCCTACAGTTGTTCCTGGAGGAGACCTTGCCAAGGTGCAACGTGCGGTTTGCATGATCAGCAACAACACTGCGGTGGCTGAGGTGTTCTCCCGCATTGACCATAAATTTGATCTCATGTATGCAAAGCGTGCTTTTGTGCATTGGTATGTTGGAGAAGGAATGGAGGAAGGCGAGTTTTCGGAGGCGAGGGAGGATCTTGCTGCCCTCGAGAAAGATTACGAGGAAGTCGGTGCTGAGGGTGCTGATGATGATGGGGAAGAACCGGAGGACTATTGAGTTAGTGGGGATTCATTGAGTTTGGGTGTGGCTCCAGTCTTGTTGATTTGTTTTGTTGTACTTGTGCTAGATATGCTTTCATGTTGCCATATATTTCAAACCTTTGTGGTGGTGGTCTTCTTCCATGCGTGATTTTCCTTTTTGGATTTTTAAAGTTTACTGGGTGTTAACATGGAATTGCTTAGATTCACTTTGGTCATCTTATATTTTGACTTGTATTTTTGAGCTTAGTAGTTCTGGATGACAATTAATGGGCTATTGATGACTAGAGTTCAGAATTTACCAATTAGACTTTCTGTGATGTCGTTATTGCAGATTCAGAACTAACGCTGGGCTTGCGCTCAACAAGCTCAGATACACCAGTTGAAGACCAAGCAGAGGTAAAATCTAAAGCTTCTTATTCTACAAAAGTTTGTTTACTCTAGTTAAATTACTGGTTGGAGCTGTTAAAGCAAGCTCATTACAATTTTGCACGTTAAAGCTCTCTGCAAGCTCAGTAACTTGAATATTTTTTGTAAATCTTTGGTTGATAAGTTAACAAAATTGAATAGTATTTTTTATTTATATTTCTGAACAAAATCAGTTAACTTTTGTGAACAAACTCATTAAAAATTTTAACTATGATTTGTTTAAAATTCATGCTTGGTTTTGGTTGAATATTTATTTTTCAGACTTTATTTCATGTATCTTGTTTATTCTTCAAAATAAATAGTCGGAATAGAACTCATGTAAAGTTTGTTTATTTTGGAAAACAAATTATCTCTTAATAAATTAAATAATTTTATATGAATTGAGTTTGAGCGGAGATTGAATACATGAGCTCAAGTTTGAACATATTTCTAAAAGCTTGAATTGAGTTTCAACCAAATTTGATTGGGTTCTTAATAAGTAAGTTTAAATTTGAACAAACATCAGCGAATGGACTCGATGAACAAAGCGAACTCAATTTGATTGATATTCGATCAAATTTATTCAAATTAATAAATGGATTAGTTTTAATATTTTTTCCTTAGAACTAGAATGTTAATGAATCAAACATAAACATAGGTCCAATTGTTTGTCTATATCCATGAAGAAGCTTTTTTAATAAGTTTTTTATAATAAGCTCCATAATAGTTCATTTATAAATGACATTATTTAAATAAAATTTAATTAATTAGAAATTATTTAATTATATATTTTGTAGGATTAATATTAATTTTTTTAATAAAATAATTTGTTAGTAATTATTTATGTTATTTGATTGTAAGAAAGTTAGCCAGTGACTTGTATATTATTTTATTAGTGGATGTAAACTTGGTAGATACTAATTTAAAATTGAATTGCTTATTTATTTGATTTATAAAATAGACGATTGGTGATCTTATATGAAAAGTCTACACTTATTTAAATTTGTTTAGTTATATATTTAATATTCGCAAATATTATAGTTTAACAATAATATTCATAATAATTCAACACAATTTCTTCCTATTTGTTATCAATAAAATAGTCTATTAGTATTTATTTATATTATTTAATTATAAGAAAACTCACAACTTTTGTATTATCTTATTTAATTTACGTAAATTAATCATATACTAATTTAATTTTATTCAATTGCTTATTTGTTAATTTTTTGTTAATTAGATCTTGCAGCTTATTATCTCAATTCTTTCAGAGTTCTTCCTGTGTCATGTTCTTGTTTGTTTCTTTACTATATCAGTCCTCTTTCTTCTTTCATGTACTTATTATTCTGCTTGATAAATTTCTTCCTCACAAAATATAAAAGAAGCAACTGGACCTGCACAAGAGTTAATCAAACAGCATTTGCTATTTGCTTGTGCCATTTGGCATCTCTACACAAAGTTGGTTCTTGTTCATGTCATCATCATTCCTGACGCAGACGGATTCTTCTCCTCTTGTATCTGTATTTCATTAAAAATAGAGCATTATCAACTCCATGGGGGCACGCAAGTGATAACACCTCAATGTGGATGCTTGAAATAAAAATAAAACTTGTATAATAAAGATATTTTATATAAGATGGAAGTAACCCTTGTGTCCTTTGATGGCTAACTAAGCATTTTTAAAATATTTCATAAAATTTGGACTTTTTTTTCCCTTATCCAAGACAACTTGAGTAGTGTACAATGGTCCAAAGAGTTCTTGTATGAGATTACATAAACCTGAACGAGCAAGTGGAGGCTTTGCTTATTATTATTATTTTTATATGAGACTATATACTTACTGAATCCTGATATATCCGTGAATCACACACAAAAAAGTAGAATATAAGTAAAGAAAGAGAAAGAGAGAGAGAAAGAGAGAGAGGAGTGAATAACATGTAACAATAATCCGTTACGATCCATTGTGATTCATCTTTTTATTCATAAAATAATTTCCCTATTTATAGAATAAAAGAATCATATGATGATGATACTACATCTTTGTCCATGCTTTATAGTGGTCTATACTATGAAATTTCTAGTATTTTACAAACATGAGCCTTTTGTCTGGCCACTTTTGACTTAATCGTCTGAAATTAGTCGCTTTGGGTCCAAAAAATTAGCTCGGTCAGTTGAGCTTGGTCAATACGGGTCGACCATTTGATATGGCATGACTGTCAATTCTTGCTCCTTGAGGATGAGCCTCTGGATGTCCCTGGGATGGTTGGATGTACAATGGAGTTGGATCATCCCTTGGATCGATTCTTCTGTGAGAATCATCCCATTCACACACTTGCTTGAGTTGCACTTTGAGTGTCCATTCATACACTCACCCCACTTATATGATNCGATTCTTCTGTGAGAATCATCCCATTCACACACTTGCTTGAGTTGCACTTTGAGTGTCCATTCATACACTCTCTATAATGAGAATCATCCCATTTTGGTCGCTGCCTGCACAACACACTCACCCCTTTATGTCGCTGCCTCTAAGACATGTCTACTCTTTCGAATCGCAACCTCTATGGCACACCGACTCTTGTAGACCGCTTCCTCCAAGGCACGCCTAGTCTTGTAGACCACTGCCTCCACAACCTGTCCACTCTTTTGGGTCATTGCCTCCAAGGCAAACCCTTTCCTCGGGCCGCTGCCTTCATGCCACGCTCACCCTTTCGAATTACTGCCTCTATGACACACCCATCTTTTGGGCAGCTGCTTCCACGACACGCTCAGCCCTTAATGTCGATGCCTCCACGACACACCCATCCTTTGAGCTGCTGCCACCATGACACACCCTATCCTTAAGCCACAGCCTTTACATCACGCTCACTCTTTCAGGTTACTTCCTCCATGACACACTGATTCCTCGGTTCGCTGTCTGCACGTCACACTTAGCTACTCGGGTCTATGCCTCCACTACATACCCATTCCTCAGACTGTTGCCTCCATGATACATCTATCCTTTGGGTCATTACCTCCATAGCGTGCCCACTCCTTCCAGTCACTGCCTCCGTGGTACACCCATCTTTGGGTCACTGTCTTCATGACACACCTACTCTTCCAAGTCACTGCTTCCACAACAAATCCACCCTTTGACCTGCTGACTCTACGACACACTCTTTCTTCAAGAAACTGTCTCAACGAAACGCCCACCCCATTTGGTCAATGCCTCTATGACACACCTAATTCTTCCGGCTGCTGCCTCCATGACATACCCAACCCTCCAGATCAGTGCCTCCACGACACACTCTTCCTTTGGATCGTTGCCTGCATAACATGCCCACCCCTTATAGTCAGTACCTCCACAAGAGACCCATCCTTTGGGCTGGTACCTTCACAACACACCCACTCTTTCAGGTCACAATCTCTATGACAAGCCCATTCCTCCGGCCGTTGCCTTCACGACACACTCACCATTTCGGGTCACTGCCTCCACGACATACCCATTCCATTGGGTTGATGCCTTCACAACACACCCACCCTTTTGGGTCACTGCCTCAACATCACACTTGTTTTTGTGAGTCACTACCTCCACANTTCGGGTCACTGCCTCCACGACATACCCATTCCATTGGGTTGATGCCTTCACAACACACCCACCCTTTTGGGCCACTGCCTCAACATCACACTTGTTTTTGTGAGTCACTACCTCCACGACACGCCCGCTCTTGAGTCGCTGCCTCTACGACAAACTCCTAATCACTTCTATCTCATGACTATTTCCATTTGCATTTTTATGCGCACATGATTAGTGAGCTAGGCTCGATAGGCGAGTGACCCCATATTGGTCGCAATGTCTAAACAAGCATTGTTTGACAAGTCGACCTCGGTGAGCAATGCGAGTTCAAGTATCAGGATTGACACAATTATAACTTTGTTAGAAATTTAATCGATATAACTCATGTCAACTTGCGTTTTACGGGCTCGCATTTAATAGTTCTTTTTTTAAAATTTTAAAAAAATCATATATTTTGCTATTTATTATTTCTACCATAAATTTGAAATTATACATGTAGCAAATTATACCATATATACGGTCAATTCTTTCAAAATCCATCATGAGTGACAATTTAGATCCCTTGAAGCTTTAGGACAGTGTGACAACCTCATCAAAGTCATACATTCTCGGAGACTTATCCTGCATTAAGATGTTGGTTAAGAAACTTCTCGTTAGACGGTGTGCTAGGTTGGGATTTTGATGCTGTGTAGTACTTTCGACACCTCTGGCTATTGGTTTTGGTTGATTTGCTCGTGCTAGCCAGGAGTCACTTATTGCGCTTTTTGGTGTGTTTTCATGCTAGATATGCATGATGTATATCAGGGTGTTCTTCTACAGGGAGCCGTGCATATATTTGAACACACACGAGTACTATTAAGGGGGAGCACACAATAATTTCT
>JXCR01111484.1:2760-12845 GCA_002079205.1 Phalaenopsis hybrid cultivar | reverse complement strand
AATTTGATGGGGCTTTGTCTTCTCTTGCTGTTGTGAAGGTGTGGGCACAAGCAATTAAGATTGGGTAGAGTTTTTTAGGGATGTCCTATTTCTATCCTAACTTTTATGCTTAAAATTAGGGTTACACATGGGGAATCAAGGTAATGGAGTGATTGGAATAGGTTGTGGAGGTCTCAAAGAAGCTCTGTGAGTGATTTTAGAAGCTCTCTTTGAGAAAATTTTACCTCCCATGGCCGTGGAGGTGATTTTTTATAAAAATGGCCATGGGGTGGCTCTCAGGGCAAACGTTTGTGTGCATTGTGGTGCTTAGATTTGATTTGGTTTGAAGTTCCATGGGGGTTGCCCATAATTTTGAGCTTCTCCGGTGACCAGGCTGGCCGGCCATGGCAGAGGGAGGTGGCTAGGTGCTCAGGGCATCCAGAGGAATATGTCAAAGCAACTTAATGCAATGAGGTTTACTTTTGGTAAGGGTATCTTAAGCGTGTGCATTTTTGGAAATAAAATCCCTTAATTTTGGGGACCTTTGGTCCATATCTTAGTTTAGGTGGTTAGAGGGCTTTGGCTCAGTCTTAGGGTCTTATGCCTGGCTGAGGTGGAATTAATTTGATGACTTTGGGGTAGTTAGGCCATCTTTAATGCATAGGTTGAATGTGGGTTCAAGTTATCAAAGTTTGGGTTTGGGCTAGAATAGCCATGTAAATTGACCCAATTGATTGATCAACTTTGGTGAAGGTTTGAAGTGATTTTGAGTTCAATTGGTAGGTCAATTTGAGGGATTTTTGGAATTTGGTCAAGTTTGGGTATGTTGGGCTAGACATGGGTCTAGGTTTGGTTAGCCTTGGGTTCATTCCAAATTAAATGGTTCAAATGATCAATGGAGGTGTTGTGAATACTTTTCATTCAGGGATAAAGTGGAAATTTTGGGGCTAAGGCCATCAATTTATTGATATTTTGAGACTTGGCCAATTTGGGGCAAATTTGGGGATTTTGTTCTAAATCAAAATTGGGATCAAAGAATGGGTCAATTGAGCTTGGATTTGGTATTTTTTGTCATATTTAAGGTGAAGTTCAGTTTGGGATTGAAATTTAGGGAGATTGGGGCCAAATTGATGGACAGTTGAGTGATTTGGGGGAAATATGGGCCATTAAAGGGTAATTTGGGGGTTTTGATCAAAGATAGTTAAATTGAAAAAATTGGGTCATGTGATAGTTGAGAAAAATGAAATTGGGAATATTTGGGAGGTTTTGGGAATTTTGGGATTTTTTGGAATTTTTGGAATTTTTGGGTAAGGAGGGGTATTTTGGTAATTTGGCCAATTTTGGTTATTTTGGGTTGTTTGGGCGTTTTCAAGGTGTTTGAAATGATTTTTGAGTCAGTTTGGGTATTTTGACTAGATTTGGAATTGCCCAAATTTGGGGTCTCAAAGATATCTAGGTAATTTGGGGAAATTTAGGGGCAAAAAGCTAAGCTGGATATCTTGGTAGAGTTGGAGAGCCAACCACCATCAATAAGCAATAGACCAATGGACATCCCATTCTGGCTCCTTTATGTAGTGATCTTAGCCAAAACCTAGCTAAAGGCTAATGGGTTTAGGAGACCACCTACATGAGTCTCCCAAAATTATCAAGGGATCAAAGCCTAGAAGTTTAAATTTAGTATAGTGAGTGATTGTGAGTGCAAGTGATTGCAAGTGAGTGCCTTAGCCGTAGAACAACATCCAGGGTCAGNGATAAAAAAAATGGTCAAATGGAGTATTCTGCCTGCTACCTGCATTCCAAATAGTTGTATTATAAACATCTATGACGAGGGTGGTTGCATTCCTCCACTCATTGATCATCATGATTTTGTAAGACTCTTCTGTATAGTCTCATTTTTTAGCAAGAGCAATATTTTATTTGGGAAAGAAATTGATATCGTCGGCCCTGGTGAGTTCAAGGGTTCTGTGGAGTTTCTTCTACCATTCGGTTCAGTGCTCGTTGCATTCCAGGTGTATGACACTGTAGGATGTCTGTGACTNCCCCCCTGTATTGAGCACTCTAACACGCCTCTAGCCAAGGAAGCTCCACCTTTTCATTAAACTCATACTTGGACCATTCCCCAGCCAAAAAGAACACATCCAAGAGGTTCATTGGTCTCTAATGAAGTTTCCACAAGCACTTGATTGATGCCTGCCCACTGAGATAAAGGTATAGCTCACTAACCCTAATTTTGAGCTCAAATTTCACCAATTGTAAAGGAAACTTGTATTTCATAGCATTGTATACCATATAGATGTTTTTATCTTGAGTACATGAAGCTGTAAGAACAACCCCATGTGATTAGGTTGAGTATCGAGAAAGATCTTAAGTTTTAGAATTGAACAGTTCACAGGTTCTGGCCATTGGTGACAATGACCCACAACTGTCTAATTGCGCGTGCATTAGGTGGACGCTCGTGATGAAGCCGGACGAGGGAATAGAACATGAACCGCGGGCCGCATGGCAGTCGAGTTAGAAGGAGGCGTCAAATGATGGAGAGACGCATGGTCTTTCAGAGCGCCATAAGATCTGGTCAGCGCCAAAATAAGATTTAAATGAATTTAATAAATGTCAAAACTTAGGAAATTCATATCTTTGCTGATAGAAATCATAAAATTAAAATAAAAATACCTTCTTGCTTAGTGAATAGAGGATTCTACCAATTTACCCCTTGTGTTTCAAACAATAAATAAGTTGATTAAGATCAGAGGTTACCCATTTTCCTTCTTGAATTAAGCCTAAATGTTAATTAAGGCTAAATTTCCAAAATTACACAAATGCCCCTAAGGCTCTAACACTTCATAATTTGTCAAATTTAATTCAAATGACATTGAAATTTTTATCCTACCTCATTCATGGGTTAATTAAGACACTAGAGGATAAAATATGATTTTTCAAAACTTATTTTATTTTATATAATTATTTTTATGTTAAAATAGGATTTTTCAAAGAAAATTCCTAACTTGACCAAGGTAAATCCTAATTCCTTAAGATTTTTACTGTAGGTAGGCTTAGACAAGAGAAGCCTTTGAACCAAATTTCATTATTTTTTGAATTTTCTCTGAATTTTAAGAATTATTGTAATTTCTAGAGTATTTATTAAATATAAAATATTTTAAATGGGGAAAATTAAGTTTGTATTTTTGAAAAGTCTCCCTAAGGTCAAAAATCTCAGAAAAGAAGATTTTATATTTTTTTGAGTTTTATTTGATTTATTGAAATTATTTTTAGTGAAAACTCATTTTTAGCCTTTAAAAATTATTTTTAAGATTTGAAAATCAGTTTCTTTATTTAGAAAACCAAGAAAAATATTCCAATTATTCCCAAGTGCTTCGAAAACAATTTAGAACATTTCTATGAATCTTATTTTTTTTATTTTTAGAAGTTTTTTTTTAAATATCATTTTATTTTTATAAAATTTCTCTGATCACAAAGAACTCCAAAAACAAGTTTTCATAATTTTTTGAGTTATATTTTGATTTTAAAAAATATCATTTAAGTCCCAAAAAAGATATTTAACTTGAAAAATTAATTTAGACCATCAAATGTACTCAAAATGCTTTGAAATTTTTATGGGGAGTTCTTTGGAACATAGAAAATAGTCAATATAAAAAATCAAGTCATTTTGATGTTTATATTTCCAAAATTAATTATCTTAGTGATTTAGAGTTTGTGAAAATTAGGTGCATTTTAAATGACTTGACTCATGAAAAAATTTCCTAAACGTTGCCTGGTCATCATAAACCTTCCAAATTTTTCTTAGAATTTTCTAATCAATTAGCTAATTTCCATGATTAATTTAAGCAAATAATGTGCATAAACTTGAAAAATATGGATCCCTGTGTAGAGACTTCCTATGACTTTGAAAAAAACCAGAGGATGTTTCCCTTGACAGAGGATATAACATGTTAAAATTTCAAGCCATGGTGAAGTACCAATATGCATGGAGAATCAAAACACTCAAATGAGTATTTAATTAATTAAAAATAAAATATTCATCAAATGGGCTTCAATTTATTTTCCCATTATTCTCCTCTATTTACTGAGCAAGAGAGTATTTTTATTTTATTTTTATGATTTTTCTACACCAAGATATGAATTTTTAAAATTAGGGGTATTTAAATAAATTGGAAAAATACCTATTTATCTATTTAAACTGTGCGGCGCCATGTAGATCCTAGGCAGCTCCCAACTCCATGTGGTGAGCTCCTATTCGACATCGCCATCCACCTCAGCGCTGACTGGGCCCGTGGTTTATGTTTTGAAGCGCTGTCCGACTTGATCTTCACCGTCCATCCGATACACGCGCGACCGGACGACTCCCCGTCATCATCCCCGATAGCCTAGCTCGAGAACCATCCATCTTCTTGTCTTAAGATCTCTCTCATTTCTTAACTAAATTAAGTGATTTTTTTTTAAAAAATGCTCGTCTAGACTATAGGAACATATCCACACAGTTATGATGCCACAAATGAGAGAGATAGGAGGCTAGAGATTGAGCCTCTCGTCTTGATGTAAAGCCTAGGTATGATTTTGATAAAGACCAATTTTGGGTGTTGGTCTACAGCTATTGTAGAGGCTATTTCAGAGGGTAATTTGATGGGGCTTTGTCTTCTCTTGTTGTTGTGAAGGTGTGGGCACAAGCAATTAAAGTTGGGTAGAGTTTTTTAGGGATGTCCTATTTCTATCCTAACTTTTATGCTTAAAATTAGGGTTACACATGGGGAATCAAGGTAATGGAGTGATTGGAATAGGTTGTGGAGGTCTCAAAGAAGCTCTGTGAGTGATTTTAGAAGCTCTCTTTGAGAAAATTTTACACACCTCCCATGGCCGTGGAGGTGATTTTTTATAAAAATGGCCATGGGGTGGCTCTCAGGGCAAACGTTTGTGTGCATTGTGGTGCTTAGATTTGATTTGGTTTGAAGTTCCATGGGGGTTGCCCATAATTTTGAGCTTCTCCGGTGACCAGGCTGGCCGGCCATGGCAGAGGGAGGTGGCTAGGTGCTCAGGGCATCCAGAGGAATATGTCAAAGCAACTTAATGCAATGAGGTTTACTTTTGGTAAGGGTATCTTAAGCGTGTGCATTTTTGGAAATAAAATCCCTTAATTTTGGGGACCTTTGGTCCATATCTTAGTTTAGGTGGTTAGAGGGCTTTGGCTCAGTCTTAGGGTCTTATGCATGGCTGAGGTGGAGTTAATTTGATGACTTTGGGGTAGTTAGGCCATCTTTAATGCATAGGTTGAATGTGGGTTCAAGTTATCAAAGTTTGGGTTTGGGCTAGAATAGCCATGTAAATTGACCCAATTGATTGATCAACTTTGGTGAAGGTTTGAAGTGATTTTGAGTTCAATTGGTAGGTCAATTTGAGGGATTTTTGGAATTTGGTCAAGTTTGGGTATGTTGGGCTAGACATGGGTCTAGGTTTGGTTAGCCTTGGGTTCATTCCAAATTAAATGGTTCAAATGATCAATGGAGGTGTTGTGAATACTTTTCATTCAGGGATAAAGTGGAAATTTTGGGGCTAAGGCCATCAATTTATTGATATTTTGAGACTTGGCCAATTTGGGGCAAATTTGGGGATTTTGTTCTAAATCAAAATTGGGATCAAAGAATGGGTCAATTGAGCTTGGATTTGGTATTTTTTGTCATATTTAAGGTGAAGTTCAGTTTGGGATTGAAATTTAGGGAGATTGGGGCCAAATTGATGGACAGTTGAGTGATTTGGGGGAAATATGGGCCATTAAAGGGTAATTTGGGGGTTTTGATCAAAGATAGTTAAATTGAAAAAATTGGGTCATGTGATAGTTGAGAAAAATGAAATTGGGAATATTTGGGAGGTTTTGGGAATTTTGGGATTTTTTGGAATTTTTGGAATTTTTGGGTAAGGAGGGGTATTTTGGTAATTTGGCCAATTTTGGTTATTTTGGGTTGTTTGGGCGTTTTCAAGGTGTTTGAAATGATTTTTGAGTCAGTTTGGGTATTTTGACTAGATTTGGAATTGCCCAAATTTGGGGTCTCAAAGATATCTAGGTAATTTGGGGAAATTTAGGGGCAAAAAGCTAAGCTGGATATCTTGGTAGAGTTGGAGAGCCAACCACCATCAATAAGCAATAGACCAATGGACATCCCATTCTGGCTCCTTTATGTAGTGATCTTAGCCAAAACCTAGCTAAAGGCTAATGGGTTTAGGAGACCACCTACATGAGTCTCCCAAAATTATCAAGGGATCAAAGCCTAGAAGTTTAAATTTAGTATAGTGAGTGATTGTGAGTGCAAGTGATTGCAAGTGAGTGCCTTAGCCGTAGAACAACATCCAGGGTCAGCCCTAAGGTCAAGCAATCCTAAGGGTGACTCATCTTGAGTTCCCTTATAATGACCTCACCTACTAAGTGCTAGAGGTTAGGACCAATATGTGGAACTTCAAGTTGAGCAGAGAAGAGTTTGAAATTTCTAATGGTGAGGGTTCCTTGTCTAGTTTTCTAAGAATAGTCAATAAGAAAGTCCTATGGCTAGACCTTAGGCTACTAAAGTGGAAAAACTAAACCTCAACCAAAAGTGAGGTCAACAAATGGACCCCCAACAGGCATGGTGTGATGGGCAAGCACACCATGCGTATTGGTGTTGACCGACGAGATCAACAAAAAACCAATACAAACTCCTAAGTTAACAGACCTGAAAGTATGTGTAGAGTTCTCTGTGTGATTTGTTTCTACTGGGGAATTAGCAGGTGATTGTCTGATTGAAATCAAGGAGTAGGGACTCTCGTTGGGGGCTGGAGAATAAATTTTGAGTTATGAAATTTCAAGTATTTATAATGGATAGGAGTCAGTATATAAGTGTTGATCTCGAGGTAGAAATTAAAATTCGGGTATCAATCCTGAAATAAGAGTCATATGTCATAATCCATTTAAGGTGGTCTTGAAACTTATTTCAAAATATGTGAATAGGATTGTGTGGGAGGACCGAATCGACATGGAAAACACAAAGGCCCACGTCCGGCTCGAAAGAAAATATCTGCTACATTGAGGAGGAAAGCGCTGGGACTCACATCTAACTCGAGTGCTAACAAGAAAAGATGTGTATCACGTCAGGAAGGAAAGCACTAAAGCTCACATCCAACCCAAGAGGTGATAAGAAAAAATTTGGTTTCACGCTAGGAAGGAAAGCACTAGGACTCACATCCAACCCAAGCGGTGATAAGAAAACATGTGCGTCACGTTAGGAAGGAAAGCACTATGACTCACATCCAAACCAAGCGGTGACAAGAAAATATGTGAGTTACATTGAGAAGTAAAGCACCAGGACTCACATCCAACTCAAGTGGTAGCAAGAAAATATGTGTGTCACTTTAGGAAGGAAAGCACTAGGGCACACATCCAACCCAAATGGTGACAAGAAAATATGTGTGTCACGTTAGGAAGGAAAGCACTAGGACTCACATCTAACCAAATGGTGACAAGAAAATATGTGTATTACATTGAGAAGGAAAGCACCAAAACTCAAATCCAACTCAAGAGGTAACAAGAAAATATGTGTGCTTATGTAGAAAATATGCAGGTTCACACATGTGAATTCATCGGAAATATGTGAATAGAATATGTGAAGAAATCAGAAGTCTTAACATCCATTGAAGGGGGCCTTACACTGATCTTTGGAGAATCTGAAATTTGAAGGAATCAAAAGCCTTAACATCCATTGAAAGGGGCCTCACACCGATCATCGAAGAATTTGAAATTTTAAGGAATCGGAAGCCTTAACATCCATTGAAGGGGGCCTCAGACCGATCTTCATAGAATTTCCATTGAAGGGGACCTCACACCAACCTTCGGAGAATTTGAAATTTGAAGGAATCGGATGCCTTAACATCCATTGAAGGGGGCCTCACACCGATCCTCAGAGAATTTAAATTTGAAGGAATCGGAAGCCTTAACATCCATTGAAGGGGGCCTCACACCGATCTTCGGAGAATTTGAAAATTGAAAGAATCGGAAGCCTTAACATCCATTGAAGGGGGCCTCACACCGATCCTCGGATATGGGGAGTCAAAATTTTGGTATTGACCGCAAGAGTCATATGAAAACAGTGTAGAGAGTTTGTGATGTTGAATTTGCAGAAATGTGTCACGTGAAAATGTTGGTTTTTTTAAAAAAGATTTGCAGAGTTTTGTGGTATTTTGTGTAGAATGTGAAATTCTACGGGGATGTGAAGAGAGTTAATGCAAATAAAGATGATTATGTTGCACGCACAAAGAGTAAGAGACTCCAAAAATGATAGAATCCACTCAATAGATTCATTTCCCTTTTTTTATCACATTTAATTTTTCAAAATATGTTTTTAAAGTTTTAATTTTAGTTGGTTGATTTTCAAATTTTGTTATTGATTTATTAGTGATTATTTTTATTTAAATTTTGTTTATTCTTAAAGATTTGTTGTTTCGTTCTTTGTTCATTGAAATTCCGAACCAAGGCATGGTTCGTGGCTTTCATCCATCACACAAAAAGCCAACTGACAAAAAAGGCACATTTTGAGAGAAATTTCTATTAATTTGCTCCCATAAAGATGTTACAGATCAAACATAGGCTAACGCCTCAAAAAGGTACAATATATAGTCCATGTCGAAATGCATTCAGAACATCTCATGCTATGAATATATGAGCTATACCTTTATCTCAGTGGGCAGGCCTCAATCAAATGCTTGTGGAAACTTGATTAGAGACAAATGAACCTCTTGGATGTGTTCTTTTTGGCTGGGGAATGGTCTAAGGATGAGTTCAATGAAAAGGTGGAGCTTCCTTGGTCTAGAGGTGTGTTAGAGTGCTCAATACAAGGGGGTTTTGACTATAAACTTTTTTGTTTAGCTTAGGGAAGCTAAAGGAAGAGTCGGTTTGAAGTTTGGTGGAGTTTAGATTGAGTGATAAGAAACCCTTAGATTTTGAACTCAAAATTGAGCTTTCACAAAGGGATTCAGAAGGGGAAAATGGTGGGCTTGATCTTAGGAGTGCTTGGAAAGTCTCTGAGAGCAATTTAACATAGTCTTCCCAACAAAATTGGTTAGTTCTCTATTTTACCAAGGAAGAGGGAATTTAAACAGAGGGAGAAGGAGCGGCCACCATGGCTGGCCATTTAGTGCAAAGAGTTGCTTATGTGGAGGGCTGAGTTGCACAAGTTTCCAATTGGAGTGAGCCAACTCAGAGAGTTCAAATTTGGAGTTTTGGCAAAGGGTTGGCTCTCGATTTTGGTGTTTTCTAGCCACTAGTCTGGTTAAGGCTGATGGCAAAGATATCTTGGATTTAAACAAATATGGGAAGAGGTCCCTTAAATCAAGGGACCATTGGCCCATGGCTCATGTAGGGTGGGCTAGGTGGGTCTAGCCTAGTCACTAGTGTCCAAAGGGTGGCTAAGGTGGCTAAAGTGTGTGTCATTGGTCCATAGCTCAAGTGTGTTTGTGTGTGAAACTGACCAAGGCCACACCACCTAGGGTCCACCCTAAGGCCAAATATTTCTGGGGACTCCCCTTGAGCTCCCCCATACTGGCCCCACATACTAAATATTAGACGTTAGGACCAATATGTGGAACTTCAAATTGAGCAAAGAAGAGTTTAGAGTTTCTAATGGTGAGGTTTCCTTAACTAGTGCTCGAGGAATAATCAACAGAAAAGTATTATGGCTAAAGTCCAGACTATTAAGGAGGAAATTAGAGTTCAACGAAAATTGAGGTCAACATAGTCTAATAAGCTTCATGCTCCAATTCTTCTAAGTGACAAGCCTTCCAAAATATGAGTTTATATGAGGCCATTCCTATAGGAGTTTTATATGTCATCCTATATGTCCATAATGCTCCATCAAGTCTATCAGACCAATCCATCCTATTAGGATTATAGTTTTCTCTAAAATTCTTTTAATTTCTTTGTTGGACAATTCTACGAGTGCTGATCTGAGGATGATAAGCAGTGGAAATTCCAAGTCAAATACTATATTCTTTTACTGATGTTTCAATCTTCATATTTCTGAATGACTTCCCTCATTTGTAATTATTACTCTCGGCATCCGAAATCAACTAAAAAT
>JXCR01111483.1:2397-14486 GCA_002079205.1 Phalaenopsis hybrid cultivar | reverse complement strand
TAATTTTCATCATGCAAAAGAGATTTTTGTTTAAAACATTTCGTAAAGTGATGTAGTCCACATGTTAATTAATTTAATCGAGGTAGGACTACAAATAACCTACAAGTATCAGGGGCAATCACCTCCTCAAGAGTTGTCGAATAGGATCATTGATCCTTATCCTCTCCTATTATTAAATGTCCTTGAGGTAGGAGATACTATTCTAAAATTCCACATTGTATCCCTCGTTTTAGCACGCATTTGCATTATTATCATTGCCCTAACCACGTAGACCTCAGACTTACGCAAGCCCAATGATCCATTAACAAGGATTTAAATACCTCAAAGAAGTCTTAAATCCTTGAGCATCGAGTCATCTAATATGAGATAAGTAATGCAGGGTTTTTTATTGAATTAGGTGAATTATCGGGTCCCGAAACATAAATTAGCAGGTCCCTAAAAGTTCTAATGAATGATTTTATCGAACAAAGATTAATAACCAATTGTCCTTCAAAATATCCAAAAGATTATAGAAGTATTCGGGGCATAACCCTAGACAACTTTTACAACTTCTTGAATTATTTCGAGTTCATTTGAACTTATTATATTGTTTAATTAATCAACCAAAATTGGATAAGTTCAATCAATTATCACATCTTATGCTCAATGAACCTTAATATTTCAATTATCCTAAGAGCAGGGTGCTCAAACACTCACTTTATATTTTATTTAAGAGTTATGTAACTAGATGCCTTTAGAGCAAGTTAAAGTAATTAAAGATTGTGTACGACAATTGAAGTTAGGTTTGCAGTGTTTAGAGGTGTTCATTAATTAATCAAGTTTCTCTTTTCTAGTCCTCATTAATCAAGTTTAGGTATCAAGCCTAGCTCACTACTAAGCTCTTAAATCAAATCTCGGGGTATTTTTGCAATAATTCAAATGTTAAATTAAGTAAACTTTATTCTCATTAAAAGATCACACTTATCATCTAATCACTAATTATGGGCTTCAAATAAATAATTTATTATCTTTTTAGCTTAAGCTCACTACCTTAGTATCATCCAATTGAATTATCCTCCAAGTTACAATAATGTACAAAATTACAATTTTACCCTTATCATGAGAAAGGCGATAAGTTGGTTTCTACCTATTAACCCATTAGGTTTCAAACATCCAAAAGAGTTCATCATGATCAAAATTACCCATTCACCCTTTGACTTAACCTAAAATTTAATTAAGGCATTAAAAATCTAAAATTACCATTTTGCCCCAAGGCTTTCTACTTCATAACGCATCAAACGCAACTCAAATGACTTTGAGATTTTTAAGGTACCCCACTCATGGGTCAATTGAAATATCAAAGGAAAAAAATGAATTTTTTAATATTTATTTAATTTATATAATTACTTGTAGCTCAAAAATAAGAATTTTCAGTGATAATTTATTTAATTAATCAAGGTAAAGTTTCTATTTCTAGGAAAATTAATGAAGATTCACATAGATCAGAAGACCACTTGAAAACAAAATCATGAANTTTATATAATTACTTTTAGCTCAAAAATAAGAATTTTCAATGATAATTTATTTAATTAATCAAGGTAAAGTTCCTATTTATAGGAAAATTAATGAAGATTCACATAGATCAGAAGACCACTTGAAAACAAATTCATGATTTTTTAAATTATACTTTAATTATTACATTTATTTCTTTATTTTAGTGATTAATTAAATAGAAAATATAATTTAATTTCAAAAATTACTCTTTATTTTTATTAAATTTCTCTAAGTCCAGATAATTTAAAGAAATAAACTTTTTATTTTTATGATTCTTATTTTATTTATTAATATTATTTAAAAGAAAAGTTAATAAAAATACATNAAAATTACTCTTTATTTTTATTAAATTTCTCTAAGTCCAGATAATTTAAAGAAATAAACTTTTTATTTTTATTATTCTTATTTTATTTATTAATATTATTTAAAAGAAAAGTTAATAAAAATACATTTTCAGCATTTACAATATACATAACTAAATTAGAAATCTTAGGAAAAATATTTTAAAGGTCCAAAGTGATCAGGGCACAATTAGGAATATTTTTTGGCATTTTCATATTTTTGCAATTTTAAANATTTTCAGCATTTACAATATACATAACTAAATTAGAAATCTTAGGAAAAATATTTTAAAGGTCCAAAGTGATGAGGGCACAATTAGGAATATTTTTTGGCATTTTCATATTTTTGCAATTTTAAGTTACTTTTAATTTAAAAAGTAGTTCAGAAATGAACTATTTATTTTAATAGAAATTTAATTTTTCCTAGATGTCCCTAATCACAAGGAATGTTAAAAACCACTTTTCATAATTTTCCTAACAATAGTTTATTTATTATAATTATTTTAAAGAAAAAATCCCATTTTACTTGAGAAATAGACTTTAGTGATGNAAAACCACTTTTCATAATTTTCCTAACAATAGTTTATTTATTATAATTATTTTAAAGAAAAAATCCCATTTTGCTTGAAAAATAGACTTTAGTGATCAGATTAAATCAAATCAAATGGATTTCAAATTTTTATTAAGAATTAAAATGAACATTACTTAAAGTGTGCAACAAATTTATATTATTTTTGGATTAAATTATTTTTTTTAAATATTTTATGATTTAAAATAACTTAATTAGCTATTGTAATGTACATAACTTTTTAAACTTATTTATATTTTTCCTAGAGTTCTGTGACCACAAGAAACCTTGAAAAGAAAATCCCATATTTTTTCTAAATTATGTAATTTATATAATTATTTTAAGCAAAATTAGATAACTAGGCTTGAAAATTAGGGTTTCATGGCTAGAGTTGTTCTCCGACCTTGAAAAAATCAGAGAAGATCCTTACTGTCATGAGGAACTCCAAAAATTTCAAGCCATGGTGATTATTATTTACTTGATTAAAATTAAAATAATCCATGGAGTTTTTAAATAATTAAAAATAAAATTTATGCCAAATAATTTTTATTTTTGGTTTGTAATATTTTCCTCTATTCATTGAGAAATAGAGTAATTCTATTTTATTTTTGTGATTTTTCTACTCCAATTAATGAATTTTTAAATTTTATAAATTAATTTAAAGAAAAAATACCCTATTTTTCTACTTATGAACTCGACATCCACGTCAACCTATGGCCGCTCCGAAAGACTACATGGCACATTCTAATTCGTTGTGCTTTACACCTCTGCGTGCCACACGTCCTGCTGTTCACACACAGATATCTCTTCCGACTCTTAAACTGTCGTTGCATCCATACACGCATGAATAGACGACATCCGTTCATCATCCCCATCTGTTCTAACTCGAGAATCGTCCACACTAAAATCTTAAGATCTTGCTCGATACTCAATCAAATGACATGGGGTTTGTTCCTATAGCTTCATCTAGTTAAGGAGAACTTATCTATATTGTTACATGCGTATAAAATACAAGTGAACTTCACAATTAATGAAAATGAGCCCAAAATTAGGCGTTTTGAAATATACCTTTGTCCATGAGGTGAGGCCTCAATTGGTGGTTGTGAAAGCTTCCTTGTGGTCCAACTAACCTCCTTAAAGTGTCACCTTACTCTGGTATAAGGTTTTAGTAGGATTTCAATCAAAGGGTGGTGTGGGATTGGTCTAGAGGTGGGTTAGAGTGCTCAATAGAGAGGGGTTTTGATGGGGACCTTCCTTGTCTAGTCTGAGGAAGCTTTTAGATAGTTTAATTTGGAGTTTGGGGAGTTTTATAGAGTGACAAAAAAAGCCCTTTATTTTGAGCTCAAAATTAGGGTTTGACAGTGGGTTTGAGTGGCTGAAAATGGTGGATTTTAACTTAGGAAAACTGGAAGGAGCTTTGTGAGCATTTTGAGGGCTCTCCTTAAGATATTGGTAGCAGTCTCTCCATGGCCGTGAGAGGGGTGGTTTAAATAGAGGAGGAATTAGAGCTGAGCTTGCCAAACCAGGAGTTGAGTAGGAAGCCTGAACAACACAATTCACCAATGGAGGTGAGCCACATTAGATGGGTGAATTTTAAGCTTGATTCATGGCGAAACCTTCTCAGTTTTTGGTTTTCCGGCCACTAGACCGGCTGGCCAGGTTAGAGGAGGTGGCTAGCTAGCTGAAGGAACCAAGGGGGACATTTAATGGTAATTAAGATGGAGGTTTAATCCAGTGAGCTCAAGCTTCAGTCACTTGGCCAAAAATAGGATTAAATCTTATAAATCATAGGACCTTAGGTTTATGGAACCTCTAGGGTGGGCTAAGAAAATTTAGGTTGGTTCTTAGGCAGCTGGGTTAGACCAAAATGGGTTGAATCAAGTGGCTCCAAGTGAGTTTAGGGTTTGGGCACAAATTTTGGGATTTGGCTTTGAATCTGGTTTAGCTTGAGCTAGAGCTTAGATTAGCCACAATTAAATGGTAAATGTGGTGTTGGATATTGTCACATGGCATTTGGAAATCAATTGGGTTGAAGATTGAGAGGTTATGAAGTTCAATTTGGAAGAATTTGAAATTTTGGGCGAACATGGGAATTTTGTTTTGAATTGAATTTAGACTAGGCTTGAGGCTTGTTCGAGCCAATTGAAGGTTCCAATTTTGATGGGATTTTGGCTTATACTCATATTGGGGTTTAAATTGGGCTTAGAATTCGAGTTTGAAGTTGGGTTCAATTGGGCTTGAATCTGGTTTCATCTAGGTTTAGACATGATGAAATTAAATTTGGATTTGAAATTAGAGAAGTTTAAAGTCAATTTGACGGAAATTGGGGGTGAATTGGAGACTTTAGGCATTTAGAGGTCAAATTGGGATTTTGATCAATATTGGTCAATTTGGTCAAATTAGGCCCAACGGATAATTATAATTAGTGTTGGGGAGATTTGAAATGATTTGAGAGGATTTAGGAATTTTTGGGCCATTAGGGGTGTTTTGGCAATTTTGGGAAAGTTAACAGTATTTTGGGAATTTTGGAAATTTTTGGGTGTTTGGGGCAATTTGGGTGATCTGAGATGATTTTTGGATTAAATTGGGTAATTTGGGTAGTGTTTGAAAATTTAGGGCTCTAGGAACAATTTGGTAATTTTTGGAAAGTTTGAGGGCAAAAGGCCTAATGACAGACAGCCCTATGGGGATTCCTCTTGAGCTCCCTAATGTTGGTTCCACCTACTGAGTGCTTGAGGTTAGAAGCAACATGTTGAAGTTTAAGAGAGCAAAGAGGCATTTAAAATTTCTAATGGTATGGTATCACTAGTCCTCCAAGAATAGTCAACATAAAAATCCTTTGGTTAGATCCTAGGCTTCCAAGGAAAAAAAAAACTAGACCTCAACAAAAAGTGAGGACAGCATAGTCACACACAAAAGCACATACAAAATGGACTAGCAGGAAATATAAGCCACATAAGATATGAATTTTTGCATGGTTAGCACATCACCTAATTAGTAAACACATGACACATGGATTCTTGCATGTAAGCACTTGAAATATAGGTTTAACATGAGGTAAGTACTTTAAACATTTTTTTTTTTCATGAAAAACACATATTGAATAGGGTAAACACCTAACTTACATGATAATCAAACAATATATATAATAAACACAAAACGGAATAATGAATACATGTTGAGTACATAATTTGCATAACAAACATGTACTTTGCATAACTTACAACTTACATAAGAAAAAAATAGGTTCATGGGGATTATGCCTAGTTTAAGTGTGTTTAGGTTGATTAGGGCTTGGATAGTATTTTTTTAGGGTGAATAGGGTTCAAGTAGGATTAGAGTAGTGTGTTTGGGCTTTGCAAATTTTAAGTTAGGTTTGTTCAGTTATGGTAGTTTTAATTCTATTTAGATGCACATGTGTGTCTGTGGTGAGTTTAGAGTGTTAAGATGTGCATGTGTATGTGAGTTTTAGGTAGGTTAAGAGTTTAGAGTTGATTAATGTGTTCTTGGGTTAGGCTAATATATTAAGGTTGAGGTGGTGTTTAGGTTTTTAGGTTGGGTAAATTTAAGGTAAAGGAGGAGTTTAAGGTTATAAGTTGGAGTTATTTTAGGAAAGAGGAGATGCGTTGGGTTTCAAGTTGAGTAGTTTTAGGCTAGAGCAAGTGTTCAGGTTTCCATTTATGGGGTGAAAATGAGTAGGGAGAAAAGTTATGGTTTCAGGTTAGAAAAGTTTTGGCTAGAGGTGGAGTTTGGCATTTCAAGTTAGGTAGGTTTACGGTGAAGTTGATGTTTAGGTTTTGGTTATGAATAGGCTTAGGGTGTAATGAAGAGTGTGAGGATTGCAAGGGTTCAAGTATGCAGTGGAGATGGGTTGGTAGAGGAGTTGGGGTTTTGGGTGAGGTACATATATGGTGGAGATGGAGTTAACAAGGGAGTTTTATGGTAGAAAATGAAAGAAAAGGGGAAGTTAAGGGAGATAAATAGTGAAAAATGAAAGTCAAGGGGAAATCAAGTGGTGGAATATGAAAGAAAAAAAAGGAAAATACATGTTAAATTAAAAACTACATTATGTGAAATTGAACTAAAATTAAAAGGAGATGGAAGAGTTATACCTTTGCTTTTTGATGGAGTTCTTACTTTGGATGAAGTTTTTTCACTTATGGTTTCTTTGATATGGTATCAATCGAAAGAAAAGAAGAGAGAAGGATGTGTCTTCCCTCTTTGTTTGCCCTTATTTTTGTGGTCGAAGGAAGAGAGGAAACAAGGGGAAGCGGAGAGGGAGCCACAACTTGAAGAGGGGAGATAAGGGAAAGATGTTTTATCTTAGGAAGAGAAAGAGGAGGAATTCTTGTGCTTAGTTAGTTGAGGTGCAGAGTTGAAGGAGAAGATTTGAAGGGAAAGAAAGGGGGAGTGGTTTTGGAGGAAGATGAGAGAATTTTTTTCAAAAAATAGAGGAAAATTTAAGAATTTATTAAAATTAGACAGTTATGGTGATTATGGTAAAAAAAATAAAGTGAACCTCATTTTGAATAGGATGATGCAATAAATTCACCGATCTAATTCATTTTTTTAAGAAAATGGTCTCTAGTTCAAGATATGTCAAGTAGAAGTGAGCCCAAACCCTAAAAGAGAAAATTTGTTTTGATTCATTTTAATGATTAAAACTAAGTGTTTTTCTATTTAAATCAAGCTTTGTTGAAGTCATTTTTTTAGTTCCTTTTTTGGTGATTTAATATAATTATTCTTTTTATTATTGAAATTATTATTTTTTCTCTCTAAATTATCAAATGAATTTGATGATACCAAATGAAGTCTTATTAGAGTACAAAGAGGCTCATTTAAAAGAATTTGATGATATGATCACAATTTTAAAGTCTATTTTTAAAAAAATAATTACTGGGTGAAAATTTTTTATGTGAGACTTTTTTTCATGTATGAAAAACCTTGTTACAATATTTTACTAAAAATGATGTTTGGTGTCCACCAAACTGGTTTACATACTTCTCATATGTGATTATAAAGATAATACAACTTAAAAAATATAGTTTTAGTCGTCGAATTGGCCTTTGGAGAAATGATAATTTTAGGGTATGAAGAAAACACTGTTTAGGCATGAAAATTTGAACTCAAGAATTTTACATAAATATTTTCTCATTAAATCATCATACTTATTTGCATAACAATGAGTATCATGTAGCTTTTAGAATTAAGTTTTGAGTTCTACTACAATCTGAGAAGATAAAATGATAACTTTACCGTTTATGATGGTTAAGGCTTACTTTAGGTCAATTTTAGAGTTTGGTCAAAGTTGATTATATTTAAGTTTTTCTTTTTGTTTAGTTGATTTTAATTTTTATTTAGTTTGATTTTAGTTTTATTGAATTATATTTTAGCTTATGATTCTGCTCAACTGAAATTCAGTTAAATACAATAAGGGGAAAATGGTCGACCAAAAAATGAGATCAACAAATAGAACCCCAACATATGTGGTTGACTATGAAAAGTACATCACACATATTGGTGTTGACCAAAATGATCAAATAAGTTTGAGAGTAAAGACATTGTTGTTCAGCGTTTGAGTTTTGAATTTGGGACATTGTCAGAAGATTGAAGCTTTGATTTAGGTTTTGTAGATTTTAAATTTTTTGTTTGATTTGGGTAAGTTAAAGGTTTTGAAGTTTTTGATATTTTATTTGAGGTTAAAATTTCATTCGTTTGGTTATTTTGACTGCTGACTTGTGTTTACTAGTTTAAGATTTTGATGTTTATGTTTCTTATCGACTACATTCATTAAATATTCATACTGGGGATTGGGATATATGTTTCTTGAAAGAGTTCAGTTTGAGATATTAGGGAATAAAATTATTAGAAAACTTACTCCTGGAATAAGGAAGGCAACTAAAACAATCTAAGGATGCTGCTATAGAATCCTAAAGTCTTATAGGATTTTCAAAATGGCTTATACACGATGCAGTCATTCTTCATGTCTTATGAAATAAAATGTATGAAAGCCTAAAGATAGTACTATTTTGCTTCATGTCTTAAAGGAAAGATGTCTAAAGATGGTGTATTCAAGATGTTTTTCATAGATCAAAATATTTGAAAGCCTAAAGAAGGTGTTATTATGCTTCATCTTTTCAAGGTAAATAGTCTAAGGATGGTGCAATTAAGCTTCATGTCCTATATATCGAGAGATTTGAAAGCCTAAAGAACGTTCAATCATGCTTGTGTATTCATGGCAAAAATTCTAAAGATGGTGCAATTAAGCTTCGTGTCCTATAAAACAAAAGATTTGAAAGCCTAAAGATAGTGCTTTTATGCTTCGTGTCTTTATAGAAAAAAGTTTGAAGTTGGTGCAATTAAGGTTTGTGTAATATAGACTAAAAGCTTTCAAAGCCTAAAGATAATGCTAATATGTTTAATATCTTCAAGATAAAACATCTAAGGATAATGCAATTAAGCTTTTTATCCTTTAAACTGAAAGGTTTGAAAACCTAAAGAAGGTGTTATTAAGGCATAAAGTCTAATGACACTGCTATTAAACTTTATTTCATATAGATTGAAGGGTTTGAAAGCAAATATGGTGTAATTATGCTTCATGGCTTAAGGGAAAATAGTCTAAGGTTGATTCAATTAAACTTTGTGTTTTACAGACTGAAAGGTTTAAAACCCTAAAGATGCTGCTATCATGCTCCATCTCTTTAAAGCAAAAAATTTTAGGGATTGTACAATTAAACTTTGTGTTTTATAAGCTGAAAGGTTTTGAAAGCCAAAGACTGATATTTTACTTTGTGAGTTTTGGGCAAAAGGTCTAAGGATGCTGCAAGTAAGCTTCGTGCCCCAAATACTAAAGGGATTCAGATTCATTCACCTGAATACATAATAATGAAAACCTTACGTACACATCCAACAAATGAGTTAAATAGGGTGGTTAGGTAGGGATGGCAAATCATACGGACTCACATACAAACCAAGAGCAAATAAAGAGAAATTCACTTATTTTTTGTTTGTTCAGTGCTATTTGTTTGTTTGATTGATCTATTTTCAAAGTTACCTTATCAAAATAAGATGAAAACCGTGTATAATCACATCCAACCTAATAGGAAAACAATGTGATTAGATCGTAATGGAAAATCACATGGACTCACATCCAACTTGAGAGCTAATTAAAGAAAATTTGTTCATTACTTGTTAAGTGTTGTTTGTTTTAAAGTTTTTATAAGTTTTTGTGATTTCTTATTGAAATGTTTTATTATTATTATTATTATTATGGAAGGTTTTATTTGTTTCGTTGAGCATACTAGTTGTATTAGGTAGAAGACTCATATTTTGGTTCTTTATAAAATTTGTGTCCCTAGCTTGTTTGATTGTCATCATATAATTCTTTTTTCAACTAACCTTCTTTCCTTGACCATCAAAATGATTTGGAGAAAGAAGAGAGCTTGAAATGGGAGGAAAAAATGATGAAATTAAATAAACAAGTTTTCAAAAATATGGAAAACTTTTATAAGTCAGTCTTCATGTGATAGATAAAGAGTGTATGCCCAAAATGAGATCAGGTCAAAGCACCTTGAAAAATGTTTCCATTAAAAGAATTCTATAAAATCAACCAACAGAAAGAGAGAACCAAAATTATATTTAGTTTTGGGGATAAGAAAAACTCTCATAGGAGCTTCTCCCATTAGTTAATTATAACTTGGGATATACCTAAAAATACTCTCAATTAAAGGAGTCAAGATTACTTTTCTGTGATAGTTGGTGAATAAGAATATCAAGGATTTTTTCATCTCAAATATGAATATCCTAATGCTTTTGAAGCCAAATTGGGTCATAAGGTAGAGGGTGATTCACCGTATCCCATATGAGCGGAGGCTTATCAATAATCGGGCCTATAAAATGATATCAACAATGTCTTAAGAAAATAAAATAGACTTAAAGGGAGTATATCGATAAAAAAGTAAGGAATTTCTAAGAAAGTAGAGAGAGCTCGGTCATGATTCCATGGATTCGCCATTCCAAGCTTTTAGGACTCTGAGTTTATCTAATCATGGAGGTAGTCGACCGGACTCTACCAGAGATGCCTTGTCAGCAACCCATGTTTTGCGTTGTCCAAGAAATATTAGTAGCCCTAAAGTCAATAGAAAAAATCTCTAATTCCATATGACTCTACTTTTATAGAATTGTTAAAAAAGAGACTTGTACCCACCAAGAAAATGGTTAAAAAGCCTCTAGAATGAATGAAAAAGATAGATTTGGAAACAAAGCTGAACCATCCCAGAAAGAGCTTTCATCTTGTCTAAATAGGGGGAGCGTCTAACATCCTACTCATCTAAGACAACAACCACTTGATCATAGAAATTTAAGCATAGCTTGTCGGATTGAAGAAGCAAGTGTACTCCTTCTCAGGACATTCAAATAAGATGTAGTTATTTAGCAAGGTTCTTAATGTGGAACCATATTCATGTGACTTGGGATAAACTCATGCATGCAAAAAAAATTAAATTTCATGAGAAGACCATGCAAGAAAAGTGACGCATAAGTTAAAGTTCTTATTTTAAAGTGGATTCAAATTTAATTCTAAATTTTAATTAAGATAAATATTTTGTTCGGTTTTTTTGTAGAAATGATTTTTGGTTTAAAGAGCTAAGCACAAATGTAAAAGCCTAAACAATCCCAATTCAAAAGAAAATGTGAATTTAGCACTCTGTGTAGAAAATAAAAACACCACATAAATAAATAAGAAAGCTCAGGTGCCCATTGGTTGACAACATATCCTAAAAATCCCAAAAGATTGGTCAAGCTCCACATTCACATTCTTGATCCTAATGTTTATACAAAAATATGAACTTAAAACTAAAATATGAGCCAAATAATTCAGCTTCCGGTCCTCGCCACTTGGTGCTACATATCAAACACCTTGAAAACCTTGTTCATACCTTATTTTTATTATAGACTCAGACCTACATCCTCAAAAAAAAATTATATATGAAAGTCAAAAAAAAAAAAAAGAAATGACTTGCAATGAAAAGGTTAGCACAAAATATTTATATGAAATAGATAAAAAATTGTGCCTGACGAGGGGAGTTAAGCTGCACCTTCAGAAAATATGTTAGTTTATGTCACGATAGCTCCTCCTTAATGTCATAGCTTCTAATGGGATTGTTTTATTATGTACACCATAAATCTTGAAAATTTTCTTCCTAAAGGATCAAATATGGAATTTGAAGAATAGTATACTATTTTGAAGGGAAGAAATATTTCCCTAGAGTGGATCTAGTCACTTGTATAATGAAAATATTTGTGCTTTATGGACTTGTGGAACTAGAATTTTCCTTTTATCTTTTTGATGTAAGATAAGGTTTAATTTATTTTGGGTTCTAGTATCTCTATGAGCGGGTTCTCTCATAGTTAATTTCATCTCAATAAATACTACTGAGAACACTCTTTATTAAGGTTATGTCTTACATCTTTCTTAATGACCAATAAATATATGTGAGATGGCAGAGGTTTTAAGACCTAGATAGAATAATAGGTTTTAAAAAAAATTGACTTCACTTGAACTAAGAAACTTGAGTCTATTGAGTTAATTTAAATTTAAAAGTTTATTTTGAATTAAAGTTCAATTTAAGTTGGTTGTTAAATTTTAA
>JXCR01111475.1:16993-32852 GCA_002079205.1 Phalaenopsis hybrid cultivar | reverse complement strand
CTTGAATGATAGCACATTAGTTGAAAACAAATAAGACGAGGAATATCCGGGAGCGTTCACCATACAAAAAAAATCAGATAATAATAAATATTGTTTTATTTTGAAAATGAAGTTCAAACGGTGTTAATCAGCCTAACAAACCTCCTATATCATGCTCTTAATTTAAATAAATACTTTTATATTTCGAAAAGTTTTATTACGGTTAAAGCTCATCTTTTACCATTTGTTATATATTGTTTAGTCTAAACATTCGTACATTTAAATTTAAAGTTTCCATCCATTAATCTAATTATTTATGAAATAATTTTGTAATGTGTCTCATGAATTTCATTCTTTTTAGAGTTCTTATTATATAAGAAATTTGTTGAAATTTTTTATATGTGATTTGTTTCGCACGAGCATAATTAATTATTAGATGTTTAAACAATTTCAAGATATCTCACAGGGGATAATTGATATGATCCAATTTGGCATTGTTTTTTTTAGTTCAAGTACCATGTTTTCTTCCCTAATTTTAAGGATATCTAGCTTTTGGAAGGTTGATTGTTAGTATTTTCATGTTATGAGAGTTGGATGTGCATTGCGGAGTCAAAGCATGAAGAACAAAAATTTCATGTCTTGCATAATTACGCCACTGTTTGACATAATTGCATTGACATCTCTGTTGAGGCAGCATAATTAAAACATGTCTTGGTATAATGACATGCTTAAAAATGTGCAATATTTCGAGATATATTTTATGCTCATTTTTAAGGGTATTGCACTTTAATGGAAGGTATTGTGTTTTTTTTTGTTTCAAACACAAGAGATAGTTTTGGAGAAAAAGGATAAAAAAACGGAGCAAAACTTGGTCAAATGAAGCAAAGGAGCACAAAGTGAACTGACGCCTAAGCACCAGACCCTAAACATGGAAATAGAGAGCCCAGTGTCATGGCGTAAGGATCTAGATCCTCGACGTTAGGCAGTTATTCGAAGCTTCTAGAAGGTTGGCGCCTAAGCGTCCAGACTAGTGCCAGATCGGTTTTCTTTAGATACAATATATTCGGACGAATTTTGAAGGGACTTCTAAAGTAACTCTTGGGGATTTTAAGAGTTCTTATGGGGGGGGCTGTCTCTTCAAGAAAAAATAATATTTTTTTTGGGTGTTGAGTTGTTGGTTGTTGTTGGAGGACGCTAGAGTGGTTAGAGAGGAAGTTAGTGTAAGAAGAGAGAGGAAGAGGGAAAGAAACTTCAGGAGATCTACTTGGGAAGATGTCTGAGATAAGTATTTTATATTCCAAACCAAGACTTCACAATAAAATAAAAACTCAAACATAAATACAAAGTACTTATCTGAGACTTCTAATCCTTTGAAGTTCCTTTGACTTCTTACCCTAGTAGACACACCAAAACACACACTACAAAGACTCTCTCTCACACACAAACAACACACAAGAAGATAGTCTCACTCCCATTCCTTCTTCAACATCCCCTCCTTAAGTCTCCTCCCCCTTCCTCTCTGGGCCTTTTTTGACCAGCCAATTATGTGTCTAAATAAAAATCTTAAGAACACCAAGAGTCACTTTAAGCATCTTAACATGCCTTAACATTACCTATTTTATATATACATTTCAAGTTTATTGATACAAAAAATTAAAATTTTATGTATACATTTTATGCTTAAATTAAGTGATATTACACTTTAAAAGCAAGTATTTTCATTTTTTGTTGCAGGTATATTGATTTTAGGCATTTAGAGCAAACAAAAGGAAAAAGAAAGAAATTTGGAGTCAAAATATAGTCTTTCAGCATCTTGCCGCCGGAGGAGCCAGAATTGGCACCAGAGGCGCCATTTTACAAAGAAGTGGCGTCAGAGGCACCAAAACTGGTGCCATAATCAATAAAATAACACGGAACTCCAATAAACTGGCACTAGAGGCACCAAAACAGGTGTCGGAGGCACGAGAGACAAATTAAGATGGATTGTGGCAGTTATTGAATTTTTTAAGGTTCTAGAAGGCTCCAATTAATTCAAACGCCTCATGGAGTGGTTCAATGCATCTAGACACTTTAGAAAGGCTCTTGAATGAATAGATATGTCTCTTGGATGAAGGGATTTGTCTCTTGATGTGAAGAGGTGTGCTTCTTGGAAAATCTGAGGGAATTTTGAATTCTTTAAAGAGAAGGTTGGCGCCCTAATTGAAAGAGGAGTCTAGCGAGGTCTTGCATGTGGTGTTGTGAAGAAGGTTGCTTGAGTTGGGTTTGGAGAGGGTTTTCTTCTAGAGTTTTAAGAGAAGAAGGAAGGCGAGAGATTTCTTCTTCATTACATTTATAAGAGAAAATTGAGTGTGATTGTAAAGAGAGAAAGTGCTTAAAGGAAACTTCAAGGGATTTGTTTGAGGAGGAGTGTGAGATAAGTTGTGTTCTTTCCTTTCTTTATTTATAAACTTATTTTTTTTATAAAATACATGTTTTGTCGTATCCTTCTCATTAATTCTAAGTTGTTCTGTTTATTCTTCTCCCTACAATGAGATATGGTTTGTGAAGAATTAATTTTTTTGTGTAAGGTTTTATATGTAAATAAAATGTGATGATTCAAACTCTGATCTTCTTTTACTGTTTGATTTGACGAATTGAAATGTTAAAATTTGTTGAGAAACAATATCCGAAAGGGCTATGCTTTCTACAACAAGGTAAGAGTCACATTCAATTTCATGGGTGGGAATCTAGTCCATGGGGTTGAGTGCAAATAATTTGGGAAATAAATTTTGATGGGAGTAAAATTGGAGATTTTTTTGTGACTGATTAAAATCCGCAATTTGGTACAGTTTCTTGGAAACTAAAGCAAGTGTTAGCCCTCATGGGAGGGAGAAGTGGGAGCTCTGGAGTGGGATCCAATATTCTATCAACCTAACCATGGATTTAGGGTCCAAACCCTAGATTAGTCAATATTCTTTATGCACTCTCAGAGGGGAAAGAATATGATTGCTCCTATTTGGCACAAAAAAATTTTATATATAGTTTGAAATGATTTTAATTACTTAACAATCTATAAACTCATTGTAAAGGGGAATGATATTTTCTTAAATTTGAACTCTTCATTACAAAACTTTGTTTAGTTTTAGTAAGTTTAACTTTTAAGTTTAGAAAATAACTTAGTTCATTTAGTTCTTTTAATTGCATTTCATTTAAAATACATTAAATTTACTTTAGATTTTTTTTACTTACTTAAGTTTTCGTAGTTTGAATATTGTGTTTGACGTTATAACCATAAGAATTTCCAACTTGTTGTGGGATCAATACTTATGACTCCATTAGGCCCTTTATTACTTGAACGGTATGTATACTTGCGTAATTATTAAGGTTTGGTAACTTAATTTAAACATAACTTGTTGTGTTGTAGTAACTATTTGTGTTGTTGTGTGTGTCTTGTAGTATTGAAAGATATTTACAACTCATATACACAAAAATCGTGCATCAAGTTTTTGGCGTTGTTGTCAGGGAGTAATGGTAAATTACTTTATAATTTAGAATATTTTGTTTGAATTGAAAATCTTATAAAAACTTAAAAAAACTGTAGTTTAATTAATATTTTTATATTTTAGTGTGTTTGCTTATTTAATTGTTTATTGTGTTTGTGTATGCATAGTTTAAGATCTGAAGGTTTAATACCTTATGATTCACAGTTAGAAAGAACTATTACAAAAAATTGACAACAACAAAAAGAGTCAGAAAATTTAAACAAAATGGTTATAAAATTACATAGTCCAAAAAGTTAAAATGAACATCATCAGAGACTTTTAAGAGCTTATGCTAGTCCTACAGCAGATGAAATTCAATTGAGTCTATAAAACCCTGATGTAGTTGTTAATTTAGTTGAGCATAAACCTGTTATTATCTAAATGGTACAAAATAATCAGTTCGGGGGAACACCGATGTTGACCTCACTTTTTGTTGAGGTCTAGTTTCTTCCTCAGAAGCCTAGGATCTAGCCATAGGACTTTTTTGTTGACTGTTCCTAGAAGACTAGTAAAGGAACACTCACCATTATAAATTCTAAAACTCTTCTTTGCTCATCTTGAAGTTCCACATGTTGGTTCTAACCTCTAACACTTAGTAGGTGGAGCCAATATGGGGGAGCTCAAGAGGAGTCCCTATAAGACTATTTGGCCTTAGGGTTAGACTTGGGTGGTGTGGTCTTGGTCTTGCACACATACACTTTCACTTTTGAACCCAACCCTTAACCAAGCATGCCTTGCTTGATCCCTTACTCTATTGGATACTCATGTGGATGGTCCCTTAACCCATTAGCCCTAGGGTTTCACTAAGACAAGCATATGGAGGATCCATAATGGGAGTTCCCTTGATGGCTCAAAAAGGGGTGATTTTATGATTAACATCTTTTTGAACCCTAATCCTCCTAAAATACTCAATTTAGCCTTTTGCCCCCAAACTTTCTCAAAACTACCAAATTGCCCTCAGAACCTTAAACTTATCAAAATTACCCAAACCACCCAATTTTTTCAAAAAATCATCTCAAACATTTTCAAACAATCCAAATTGCCTAAAACACCATGAAATTTCCAAAAGTCCCAAAATTCCTCTGACTTTGCCAAAATTACCAAAATGCCCTTGGTGGCCCAAATTTTCACAAAACCTCCAAAAATAATTTCAAACACTTTCAAAATCAATCTTGGCCACACATGAAGCCCAATTTTACCAATTTTACCAATTTTGACCAAAATCCTAATTTTGCCCTTTAAGTCCCAATTACCCCAATTCACCCACAATTTCCACCAATTTGACTTCAATATTTCCCAAATTTCATTTCCAAATCAAAATTCATCATGCCCAATCCCAATTGAAACCAAACTAATGCCCAATTTAACCCAACTTCAAACCAAATTCAAGTTCACTTAAAACCCCCCAATTTGGTCAAAGCCCCAAAATTCCCCCAAATTGAACCCCATAATCAAATCAATTTCCCCAATTTTGAGTTATAAACTCTTCATAATGTTCCCCTTGATCAATTTGAGACCTTAACGAACCTTAACTTAAATTCAAACCTCATCCAAATTCAACTTAAATCAAAATCCCCAATATTTCTCCAAATCAAATTGTCACCAAATTGAACTTCATAACTCCATAATTTTCACCCAATTGATATCAAAACTCTTCATCACAACCCCTTGAACCAATTTGAGCCATAAATTGAACCAAATCCAAACCAAAGTCTAGCCCAAATACCCCAAAATTAACCATGAGCCAAATTCAACAAAATTGAACTCCCAAATCAATTCAAAATCACCTAATTCCTCTTTTAAACTTCTCATGACAATCATCCACATCAATTTGATAAATCACTTGACCCAATTATTATCCCAAGCCTAACCTCGACCCAAGTTCAAATAATTTTAAACCTAAACCCTAAATTGACTCAAATCTTTCGCATTAATCAATCATAGCCCTCTCCTGCTTTGGTTTGCCTCTTAGGATGCTAATAAGATCACCCAAGACCCAAGATTTGAGCCATGGATCAAGGGTCCCCCAAATTAAAGAGATAGTCTCCCCATTTTGGCTAAACTCTTCCCCCATGCAATCATCCATCAAACCTCAAATGTAATAACAGATAAGGCTTCCATGACCCTCCTTGACTCAGGTAGCCACCACTTCACCTCTGGCCAGCCACAGTAATCATAAAAAAGTTCAAATTCGAGGGGACCTTCCCTCCTTTAAATCCAGAATTGAATCCATCCACTGTGGTACTTCCCCATTAGATGCTTGCATTGCTCAGCCCTTCACCTCATTCTTCTTGCACCAACTAATCAGAGCCTGAGGCCCTCCCCTTGGCCATGGCTATAAGAAGTCCCTTTTTTGGCCAACTTCCAAGTGTGTCAAAATCCTTGGGGAAACTTTGCCAATTTGCTTGCAGAGCCTCTCCAAGATCCATCCATTTTCTCCCACTGAAATCCATTGCGTGAGCTCAATTTTGAGTTTAAAATCGAGGGTGTTTGCATCACCCCTTGATCAAACTATTTCATAGGCTCAACCTTAGTTCAAATTGGTGCTTGTAGGAGCTTTGTGGAGTCACAACAAACGTCTATAACCAACCCAATCGAGGCCTCACCTCTTGAGTTAAGGTAGAGAGCACAAACCCTAAAATTGTGCTTGGTTTCATCATTTGTGAAGAGAATGTTAATTTTAAATGTATCTAGTCGTATGAATGTGTTTGTCTCAATTAGATGAAGGTGTAGGACCAAATCATGAGTGATTTGGTTGAGTATCGATCGAGATTGAAGCATTTTAGAGTGGACGGTAGTCAGTTTAGAACAGATATGATCGATGAACAGATGTCGTCCATTTGCGCATGTATCGATCCAAGAGCGGAGGAGTCAGGCGAATAAATGGTTCGTAAAGCGCAGCTTGCATGGCAACTAACGTGGATGACATCGTCCAATAGAGCTACGAAGCATGAAAAGTTTGGAGCACCGTAGGTTGACGTACATAAGTAGGAAATATGTTTTTTTATTTATTTTAATTTTAGAACTTAGAAAATTTGTAACTTGGTGTAATAAAATCATAAAAATTTAAAAAAAAACACCCACTTGCTCAGTAAAAAGAGGATAATAATGTGGAATAAAAATAAAAATTATTTGGCATGTCTATAATTTTTAATTAATTAAATACTCCCTGGACTATTTTAATTCTAATTAAGTAAATACTAATCACCATGGCTTGAAACTTTAAGGGTTGATTTCTCATATTAATAGCGATGTTCTCTGATTTTTCTAAGGTCAGACAACATCTCTAGCTTTGAAACCCTAATTTTCAGGCCTAATTGACTATTTTTGCTTGAAAAAATTATATAAATTAAAATGTAAATAAAAAAAATGGGACTTATTTTGGTAGGTTTCATGTAGTTAAAGGACTCTAGGGAAAATATAAATTAAGTTTAAATGTTTATGTAAATTACTATGGTTAGTTAAATCACAAAAAAACTCACTAAAATTAAAATGAATAATATAATATTAAAAAAATTTAGAAAATGGTTCCACACTATAAAATGATCATTTTAACTAACTGTATAAATTTAAAACTTATTTTAATTAATTTGATTACTAAAGTCTATTTTCTAAGTAAATTGGTATTTTTTCATTAAAATAATTATAATATATTTACTATAATTAGAAAAATTATGAAAAATGATTTTAAGAGTTCCTTGTGATCAGAACAACTTAGGAAAAATAAAATTTATTTTAAAATAATTAGTTCATTTTTAAGCTACTTTTTGAATTAAAAATAATAAAAAATTGCAAAAATTTGAAAATGCACCAACTTATTCCTAATTGTTCCCTGATCACTTGTGACAATTTAAAATATTTTTCTTAATTTCTTTTGTTTAGTTATGTATTTTTAAATGCCAAAAATGTATTTTAAAAATTTTTTCAATAAAATAATCATAATAAATAAATAAATATTTGATAAAAATAAAAATTTTGTTTCTCTGAGTTTTCTAAACTCAATGAGATTTAACAAAAAATATAAAAAGTGATTTTTGAAATTAAAATGTATTTTATATTTAATTCATCATTAAAACAAATAAATAATTATAATAATTAAAATATAATTTTAAAAATCATGAAATTTTGTCTACGTGGTCCTCTAACCTAGGTGGAGTTCCAATAATTTTCCCATGAACAACCATATTACTTTGATTAGTTAAATAAATTATTATTGAAAAGTTTATTTTTGAGTTAAAATAATTTTATAAATTAAATAAAAATTAGAAAAATCACATTTTTTCTCTTGTATTTTAATTGACCCATGAGTGGGGTACCATAAAAATTTAAAGTAATTTGAGTTATATTTGATGAGTTATGAAGTGGAGATCCCCATGGGCAAAATGGTAATTTTGGATTTTGAAACCCTAATTGAAATTTAGGATTAACCAAAGGGTTCATATTGAACACTTTTGGATGTTTCAAATATAATGGGTTAAGAGGTAAAATCCAATTTGCCACATTTTCATGATAAGGGTAAAATTGTAATTTTGTTAATTGTAATAAGAAATGAGTTCACATTGAATTAATATTTTGATAATTACAAACTTACCCATGAAATTTTTAAGGGCTTAGTAGTGAACTAGGCTTAATCCAAGATTGTTTAATGAGGTTTCGAAAAGATAATATAACTGATCATGAACTTTTTGAAAACAATACAAGCCCGACTTTAATCTGGGGTGTAAAATCCTTAATGACTTTGGGTTTGTCCCTCGGGTCATTCACTCACATAACTTTTAAATAAAATTTCAATTGACTGTTGGGTCCATGATAATTAAAATACCAAGGTTCACTGAGCATAAGGTGTAATAATCTAAATTTGGATAATTAATTGAACAATATAATCAGATCTAATAAACTCAAAATGTTTCAAAGGATTTTAAAAGTTGTTCAGGGTTATGCCCCATAATGATGAATTGAACTTGTCATCTAAACCTTTGAACCGTAAACTTTAAGACTGTTACTTCACCGA
The DNA here is from genome assembly GCA_002079205.1 of Phalaenopsis hybrid cultivar. Lineage (NCBI taxonomy): Eukaryota > Viridiplantae > Streptophyta > Magnoliopsida > Asparagales > Orchidaceae > Phalaenopsis > Phalaenopsis hybrid cultivar. The sequence continues at coordinate 24,341 of JXCR01111475.1, read as the reverse complement.
GGAGCTTATAGCTAACTTTGAGGGAAGCATTGTATAATAACAAGCAGATCTACAACAACAATCTCTTCTTTAGAATTAAACAAGTCATAGAATTTTGAGGTTTTTTGCCTAGTGTAACATAAATCCTTACTTTATCTTTAGGTCTTTGCACAATCATATTGTGCAATTTAAGTCCGAACTCATTTTAGGACTCCATGGTTGTCGTTCGTTATGACATAAATCCTCCTATCTTTCAGACTATTTGTATGATTATGTCTTGAAAATGTAAGCCCTAAATAATAATAATTGGTAGGATGAAATATTCAATAAATTCCTTCTTGAAATTGAAGCCAAACAATAAGATAGCTTGGGAAGACATTGCGGTTCTCCTCAGGATCTATGACAACCCCCAGTTTTCTCCCTTTGGATTCTTTAACAATGTTCCAAATTTGAGCCTTTCCCATTTGACACTCCTTGGTCGATCTATGAAAATTTCTACTCTTTGAAATCCTTGAAAACAATACTTTCCGATCTAAATCGAGAGGTTTCTTAGATAAACTTGGTCATTTTAGATGTAATTAATTATAGGGCTTGCCCTTATAGGAAACTTTAAGAACCAATCTTAATATAAACTCTATCTAATCCTTTCTATTAGATAGAGAAATGTTTTGGTAAACATAAATGGTTCTACCGACTAATATGGATGTCATAAATTCTTTAGTTTATTTAATTAAGTCGCACTAGTAAGTAATATGTCTATTCCTCACGATAAATGTATCACTTATGGTGTTGTGCTCGCTTATTTAAACTATTGTTTACATGAGATCTATTTGGTCTCGTATATTTTCAAAATTAANTATATATATATATATATATATTGTTGACCTCACTTTTGGTTGAGGTTTAGTTTTCTCTCTTTAGTAGCTTGAGGTATAGCTATAGGACTTTTCTATTGACTATTCATAGAAAACTAGAAAAGGAACCCTTACCATTAGAAATTCTAAACTCCTGCTTGCTCGACTTGAAGTTCCACATATTGGTCCTAACCTCTAGCACTTAGTAGGTGGGGTCAGTATGAAGAATCTCAAGGAGAGTTCCCATATGACTGCTTGACCTTAGGGTTGACCCTGAGTGTTGCTCTGGAGTTAGTTCACTCACTTTCACCCATAATCACTCACAAACTCTGAACCCAAAATTGTTGACTTTGATCCCTTGATCTTTTGAGAGACTCATGTAGATGGTCCCCTAAACCCTCTAGCCTTAGGTTGGGTTTAGCTAAGACCAGTAGATAGAGGACCCAAATAGGGATTTCATTGGTCCATGGCTCATATAAGGTGGTTGGCACCCCAATTCTACCAAAGTGTCCAACTTGACCTTTTGCTCCTAAATCCACCAAAATTATCTAAATGCCCTTGAAACCCTAAATTTGATCAAAATCCTCAAGTTCACCGAAAATACCCAAATTTGTGCAAAAATAATTTCAAACTATTTGAAAATACCCAAATTACCCAAAACCACCCAAAAATTCTAAATCTATCAAAATACCCCTATATTTGCCAAAATTACAAAAATACCCTTTGCACACTAAACTTTCCCAACACATCTAAAATCACTTCAAATGACTCCAAAACCAATTTGGACTCTTCAATTGACCCCAATTTAGCCAATTTGACCATTTTGAGCAAAACCACCCAAATTATATTTAAAGGTCCAATTTTCTCAAATTCACCACAAATGTCTATCTATTTGAGCCCAATTCCCCTCAATTTCAATTTTAAACTCAAATTTATCTTTCATATGACCAATATAAACCAAATCTATGCCTAATTAGCCCATGGTTTGAGCTCAATTTTGATCTAATTCAAAATCCCCAATTTTGGCCCTAAGAATTAATCCTGCCAAATTGAACCCCATAGCTTACTCAATTACCTTAATTTGGACCCTAAATTATTCAGAACATTCCTTAACATCAAATTTAACCTTTGATTGGCCTTCTTAAAGCCTCAATTGCACTCAATTATGACCCAAATCCCAAAATCCCCAAATTTGCCCCAAATTGGCCATATGACCTAATCCCACCAAATTGAATGCCCTAACACCAAAATTGACACTCAATTCATGTTGAAAACTCTTCATGGCATTCCTATGGACCATTTTAAACCATCGATTTGGACTTAGCCCAACCTAGACGTAAGTTTAGTCCATTATGCCCAAATTGACCAAAATCCCAAAATCTTTCAAATTGTGCTTCCAATTGGACTCAAAATCACTTCAATCCTTCACCAAAAATCTTCATGGCAATCATATACATAATTTTGATCAATTAATTGGGCTCAAAGTCATGCCTATTCTAACCTAAACCCAACCTTTGGCCATTTGGAGCCAAAATTGGACCCATGTACCAAAATTAACTTAGTCATCCTAAGGCCACTAAATTGATGACTCCACAAACACTAAACTCCCCCTTGGACAAGGCTAAACCATATTTAACCCACCCATTATTAGCCATGGACCAAAGTTCCCCTAAATCAAGGGATTTGTTTCCTAAATTGCTTAAGCCAAAGATATCTTTGCCAAAACCTATCACCAACCCAAATTAATGGTTGTGACACATTCCTCTGAGGTTCTTGAGCCATCTAAGCGCATCCCCTGCCATGGCCAACCACCCTAGTCACCGGAGGAGCCAAAATTGAGAGCCACCACCCCTAAATCAAAGCCAATTTCAACCTTAGAGGCCACCTCATCTCAATGGATCTTTAGAGCTCCTCAGCCCTCCACCTAAGCATCTCTCTGCACCCATCAATTTGTCCTGAGCTTCCCTCTAAGCTCCTCTATTTAATCAGATTATCCATGGCCAAAGAGAGGTGTGCTAAAAAATCCTTGGGGAAACTCTATCTAATTTCTCTCAGAAAATCTCATAGAACTTTTAAGCTCACTGCCAACATTTTCCCCCACTGATCCCCACTGTGGAAGCCAAATTTTGAGCTAAAATTTTCAGCTAAAACTAGGACATCTCTCCACAGTCCAAAAAACTCAAATTAATTGTGCACACACCATCCTCACATTGAAAGGAGTTGATTCCCCATCAGATCCCCCTCTGAAATAGCCCTTAGCATAAACTTTGATAAACACCTGAAATTGAGCTTGATCAAATTCATACCTAGACAATTTACCAGGGCACAAGACTTCATCCGAAGGTTCGTTGAGTCCAATTGAAGCTACCATAACCATCTGTTTGAGGCCTTCCCTCTAAGATAAAGGTATTGATGTCTAATCCTAGCCCAAGCTTATTTTGATTCTCCATTTGTAATGGCTTGATTTTATACTTGATCAACAACATAAATGTGTTCGTCTTGAGTAGATGAAGATTTAGAAACAAACCCCATGCAATTTGGTTGAGTCTAGATGAAAATCTTATGCTTTTAGTGTGAACGGTTCTCAGGTTTAAACATTTGGGGACAATAACGGATAGCCGTTCGATCACGCGTATATCCAACCAACATATGAGATTACGTTGGACGAAGGAATGGAATGCGAAAGGTGGGCCGAGTCAGCACTGAGGTGGATGGCTACGCCGAATCAGAAGACACGCGTAGAGCTTTAGAGTCGCCGTAGGTTGACGCGGTGCCACGTCACTTAAGTAGAAAAATAAGGATTTTCTTATTTATTTAAATGCCCATAACTTTAAAAAAACATATCTTTGTGTAGAAAAATCATAAAAATAAAAGAAAAATACCCTCTTACTTAGTGAATAGAGGAGAATAATGTGGACTAAAAATAAAAATTATTTTCTTATTCCCTAATTTTTAATGAATTAAATTCCCTCTGTGGTATTTCAATTCTCTATGACTAAGCATTGCTCACCATGTCTTGAAATTTTGAGGGTTTGTTCCTCATGATAGAGGCCATGTCCTCTAATTTTTTGAAGGTTAGAGGGCATCTCTATGCTTCTAACCTTAATTTTCAAGCTAAGGTGACTATTTTGTCTATTTTAATTATATAAAATCAAAATACCACTTAAAAAATTATGTAAATAAATTTACTAGATTTCCTGTGATCAGAGAAATCTAGAAAAAATATTGTGATGCTCTGAATTATCTTGTAAATTTCAATACTTAATTAAATGCATATACCTTATATTAATTTTTGTAAATTATACTCTTATTAAAAATTGACAAAATCACTTCTCAATTGTCCATAAAAATTATGTTTGTTTACTGTAAAAATATCAAAATTCTTTGACTTAGTATAAGCACTAAAATGGATTTTTAAGGAAGCCTTGCTTTTTTGTACAAAAATTATTATATTAAATTAAATATGCTTAGAAAAATTATGAAAATTATTTCTCTGAGTTCCTTGTGTTTAGGGGCATCTTATAAAAATTAAATCCAATCTTGTGAAAATAGCTCATTTTTAAAATATATTTTTAATTAAAAATAATTAAAGTAATCAAAATTTCCAAAAATAAAAAAAATGGTTCAAAATGAGTGGGAATGTCCCCCTGATCACTTAGAATTCATTAGGACATTTTTACTAATTTTTCTAAGTTAAAAATAAATTTTAAAGGCTTAAAAAAATTAATTTTTCATGTTCTCCCACTAAATAATTATAATAAATAAATTAAAAATATCAAAAATATAAGATTTGATTCTCTGGGTTTTTTGAACTCAGAGAAGTATATTAAAAATATAAAAATGTTTTTTGCAATTAAAATATTATTTTCTATTCAATTTAATCATTGAAATTGATTAAAAATTAAATAATAATAATATAAATTTTATTTAAAAACATTTATGATATTTTTTCTAAGTGTTTCTTTGACCTTAGAAAACCTCTTATAATTTTTTTGTAAATATAAATTTTAATTTGGATAATTAAGTAAATTAACTTTCAAAAATCCTACCTTCTAAATTTAAATAATTATCTAAATTAAATCAAAATTTTGAGAAGTCAACATGTTCTCCTCTAAACATTATGGTTACCTCATGGATATGACACTCTAAATCCTCAAAGTCATTTGAGTTGTGTTTAAAGAGTTATGAGGTGAAATGCCCTATGGGCAGAGCGGTAGTTTTAGACTTTGATGCCTTAAGAAAAAATTTAGGATTAACCAAGGAAAAATGGGTAATTTTGATCTTAATAAACATATTTGGATGATTGGAATACAATGGGGTTAAAAGGTAGAAACCCACTCACCACCCTTGCATAGCATCAACAAAATCATAAATCTCCTAATTTTTACGACTCGGAAGTCAACTTAGATCAATTGATTCTTAAGTAATGGGCTTAAGTCAAAAAGATGATAGTTTACTTTTCTTAAGCCCGAAATTGAGGATGATTTGACCATTTAATAAGAATGCACATTACTTAAAATCAAAATTTTGATAATCACCATTTCACTCATCGTGATTGTTAAAGGCTTAGTAGTGGCACAGGCCCGATATTTAAACTCAATTGATTAGATTTAGAAGAGAATATGATTTGTGACTAACATCTTTAAACACTACAAGCCTGACCTTAATTATGGGCACTACAATCTTAAATGACCTAGATTTGCCTTAGGGGCACCCACCCACATAAATCTTAAGTGAAACATTAATTAACTAATCGGGTATCCTATCCTTGGGATAATTAAATTGCTGAATTTCACTTAGCAAAGGGTAGTCACGCTTCACCTCGGATGATTAATGGAACAGTACGATAAGTTCAAAAAGAACTCGAAATAATTCAGGAGAGCCTCAAAGTAGTTTAGGTTTGAAACCTTCTAGATAATTTGAAGAGCAAATTGAACTTGTTATATTATGTTCTAAAATTATCCACTAGAATCTTCCAAGATCCAAGAAAATCATAGCCTGGGGTTTGGTAGTTAAACCTTCATCTACTCTTGCTACTTAAACTTTCCTGCAACATTATCTACATAGCTTGCAAGTACTGACCTTTCAAGTGGTGGAACGAGAAGACTCACCAAGTACGCATTTACAGTTTGCAGTACCTTCTTTTCTTATATTTTCAACACTACACTTTTATACTTATAAAACTTGCATGTTAAACAACAATGATACCCTGCATAAAAACCAAAACTGCTAGGATAACCACCAAACTAAAAACCTAATACTAAAATAAACTAAGATAAAATTCACCGCCACAACATTTAAAATATAAGACAACTCAAAATTTAATCACAAACATCACAAAACAACAATCACAACTAAATTAAAACATCTTTATCAGATGATCGGGAATCCATCGGATGAGGTAACCTACGGTTGCTAACGAGACTTCCCATGGTCCAAATGAAAGTATGGAATTCATTAAATTGAGTTTAGTAAATTCATTTGGACTAAGTGAATTTGATAAAAAATAGTGGTATTGGAACGAGGTAAATGTAAAATCCTATCCGGTTTCACTCTAATCAACTTTAATATGCCCCACAATATTTAAAGAACCATAGCCATAGGGACACTGATTTAACATCATAACCTGAAACATTAGAAAAATTAAACTAGTCACGATGAGGAGCTTGGAGCTAGCACTGTGGGCAGCACGACCATCTTTAACAGCAAGAGGAACTACAACATCATATCTTTTCTTAGAATTAAATAACCAAGCCATAATACTTCTTGGTTGTTTTCTTATGCAACATAAATGCTCATCCTTTTTTTTAGGCCTTTGTATGACTCTGTTGTAAAATATAAGCACTAACTCGTTTTAGGATTCCGAGGTTATCGTTTGTCAAGACCTAAATCCTCATATCTTCCAGCCCATTTGCGTTATATTTTCACACAAATTTAAGTCATAATTAATAAAATTTATAGGATGAAACATTTAAATAATATTTCTCCAAAACTGAAACTAAACATTAAGATAGCTACGAAAGTCACCGAGCTTCTCTTCTGGATCTATGACATCCCTTAGTTCTTCCTCCTTTGGATTCCAAAAAATAAAATGTTCTAAATTTGAGTCATTCCCCTTTCACACCTCTTTGTCCGATCTCGTTGAAATTTTCTATCCTTTTGAACTCCTTGAAGATAATATTTTCTAATTTTTATCGAAAGTTTTCTTAGGTGACTTCGGTTATCTAAGGTGTAATTAACTAGAGGGGCTTGCCCTTATAGGAAGCATTTCCTAACCCAGCTTAATATAAATCCTATTTAATTTTTTTGTATTAAATAGGGGAACTTGTCGGCAAATAAAATGGTTTTGGAGACCAAACAGATGTCATATATTTCTTAGTTTATTTGATCGAATCTCATCCTCAAGTTTTCTCTTTATCCTTTGGGATATATATAGGGTTTGAGGTATAGTGCTCTTTCATTTAAAATATGAAAAATATAGGGTTAGTTTGATTTCATATTTTTTCTATATATAT